>JARJDW010009679.1:0-11893 GCA_030264715.1 Adinopsis sp. GC000173
TTTAAGATTGTCTATGCATTGCTGTTCTATATCATTTATATATTCTGTGAACAATTGTCCACTATCACAGCGCCACACTGCACCAGCGGCACATAGAGGAAACATGTGCATGCACATAAGTTCATGTTCAGTGGAATAAAAAACAAACCTACTATATCGTTACTTTACTTTACTTCATGCAATTGTTTTGTAACGCTAACTTAGGCAGCATATCACCTTTAAAAGTTGTGCGGAGTGTCAAAATTGCTGACATTTTTTATTTTTCATTATAAAGCTTCCAGTTGTAAAGTATACGTGTATAATACTCTTTTACACAGAAAAATTTTCAATATTTTGCAGCTCAATTTCTTTTTTTTTGTCTTTAGACACCATTTGCTCGTAAATAGCAAACATCTCCAATCATTTTTTCAGGCTGTAAATATTCATTTTTATTAAAAATGGTTATGACAGAGTAACCTAATAGGCAGATCGTTTTGATGCATTGATGGAAATTTGGTATCAACAAGAAACGCTTACCACAAATAGGATGGTATCAATTCATTTTAATGCAACAATTAATATTACATGAAACGCGCACACTAATACACAAATAAATCGCATGGCTTATTATGGATTTACCAATCAGCTGATTAGTTTGAATTTTAATAAATTTATCACTCGTGTAATGCGCATAAAATAAACTAGTTGGTGTATTCGCTCGTAACAAATACACAACTATTGTACAATATATACATTATTCGATGCATCTTATTTTTTCACATAGCTGATACCCGCTATGTATGTGACAAATTGACCAAGTTCAGGTAGAAAATTAATTATACATACTCGCATCAAGTGCGCATCCACTTCAGATGTAATGTAACGCGAGTCGCTGCATAGTTTTCAAGTGGCCGCGCGCTTTGTCACACCAAAGCATCTAATTATGATTTGTTACGAAATGTTTAGGAGTAGGTATTTACATATGGGGGACGGAGCGATGAGACGATGGAAAGACGGAAGAGCAGACGGGGTTAATAAAGTTGCAATATCGCATTAAGAACGTGGCGAAAGTGCTTAAACACGCGCCTGTTTGTTCTTTAAATTTTGTTATTTTCAATTTGCAATCAGACAACTAAATTATAGTATCTCGAAGGGAATGATTGTTATTTCACAGAAAGCATTTTGGGAAATTGATTTTTAAATCTTGCTTACCCTAGCAAAATGCAAAGACCGTTGTAATTCCTCAAAATCAATGCGATGCTAAAATCTCCTGTCAGATATTTGAAAAAAAAAGAAAATGATCCAAACATGGGCTTATTTTTTATCGTAATCATAATCGTGACTTTTCGACACATATATTACAACAGAAATTTAACAAATGCTTTACAAGATTTACTTATGTCTATAGTTGATGAATTGTTTTTTATTCAACCTAACCACACACTGCATTTTCTAAAATAACAAACAAAAAATTGTGAAAGAGCATATTGCAGCAAGAATATTTAGGAGTGGTTCATATTTAGAATCTGGCCCATAATTAGAACACTTGCTATAATCTTATTTCATGCAGACGACACACACAATCTGTAGAATATTATATGTAGGTATCGAGTGAATAAATTCATTGCAAGAGAGAAAATTTATAGAGTTTGTGCTTTGAAGTGAAAATATTAAGTGTATCAATTATGCAACATTTAATTTAAAACCTAACAATTCCATTAATAAACTGTATTACAATTTCATAAATTGAATATTAATTATTAAGCAATAAATGCATTTAGTTTCGTTCTATTGTAAAAATGTTAACATTATTATAATGTTTCAATTCGTGCCAAAGGCATTAATTCACTTCACACCAAAGCGTGCGCCTCTATGGCAATTCAATAAAGAGTGAAAAACACACACACACTCGCACACAAACACCGTAGTACATTTAAGAAATTGCAAAACGGAGGGAGCAAAATAAGATACATATGTACACAAGACGGTGCTTTGTCTTCACTTCGTCCCGTTGTTAAAACATGACATGACAAGAGTTTTTATTAAAATTCAAAGCAATTTCACGAATATGAATTTCACATAAAAATTATTAATGTTCGCGCAGATTAATAAAATATTAGAAAAATGAGTGGATGGCAGTGAGGGTGTACGAGTGAAACGGTCGTGCCACCGTTGGAATGATGCGAACAAGGCGCGCCGTCGAACCGGAGAGAGAAAAATGAGAGATTTTCTTTCTTAATAAATAAAAGCAAGGCATGCTTTTGCGTCGCACATTCAATCAAAATTCTCATTTTGAAAATGTAAGCGCGTTTTCAATGACCTCTTATTTTAGGTAAAAATCAACTATTTGTATGTGTGGGAGGGAAAAAAAATTGTGTTCGACGACGATTTACGTCAAATGCAGACCCACGCCGGATAGTAGTACTTTGAGGGGGTTTGTGTGCGAGTGAAAAAAAGCAGCACAGCGCGCAAAACACGTCAAAAACTCGGATTTGCGTTTCGCCAGCGTCGGCCGGGAGCTTTTGCACATTCAAATAAATATATATATACCATATACACATACCTATATAGGTATTATATAAATGATGATGTTCGATCTGAACAATATCACAATTGTTTTGCATGATCGAACGGACAGAATTAATTTTGATGCAGCGACCTATGAAAATTGAGTGTTCTACAAGAACGAGCGCATCTCCACTACAAGCCGAATATGTGTGTGTGTGTGTGTGTGTGTGGAAGGAAAGCGCGCGTTTACTGGAAGCGATTTAAGGTAGACATCATTGTGCGAGAAGTGCGTTAATTGAATGGAAATGTCTTCACATTGCGTCAAGTGTTATTCACATTCACGTTGAAAAAAGACTCTATTGTTAAAATATGGAATGCGAATTGTGTTTAGATACATCAAAATTCTGAACATTTTCAGCATATCTTTGCAAATAAGATTTATCAAAATGAAAATTTTTTGTTTAGCCTAGTTATGTGACCTAATATACTATTGAATGCTGCGGTTAAGTGACTTATATTATACAATTTCACACATATTTTTGTTTGCTAAGAATGCGATGTTAACACATTAACTGCGGGTAAGGTATTGGAATGGACAACGGACGTGAACGAATAAGAATGAATCTCTAATTCCTACAGCTGTTTGCATAGAGTGCGTCGTCAAAAAGTTTCCATTGAAATCGAATAAAATAGTTTAGTGATAAATGTAACAAAAAATTATCCAATCAGATGTAGGCACGCATAAGAAATACATTCTTATTCACGATGCTGATATTTTAAATTATTGGGATACAAATTTTTTGCAGTTTAGAGTAAAATGAACACTTTTTGTTTAGACCAGCTATGTGACCCATTATATAATTGAATATTTACGCTCGACTAACTTTTAATATAGTTTGACACAAATTTAGTAAAAAATCTAATATAGGAATGCGAGCTTTTCGAATTTGCAACAAATTTGAAAGTGTACGATAGGAAATCTTTACAAATATGATTTTATAACAATGAAACTTTTTTGTTTAAGCTAGTTATGTGACCTATAATACCATTGAATGGCTGTGGTTGAATAACGTATAATGCAACGTGACACATTTTCTGAAATCTAATTAAAGGATACGAGCAAACAATTTTACATAAAATTTTTACCATCCATTATAACTTAGATTATTTATGACAATGAATAATTTGTATTAGTGTAGTTGTGTATACATGATAGGTACAATTGTGCATTTGCAGTTGACTAACTTATTGTATATAATGCACATCCATTTACAAATGCAAAAATTTGATGGCAAATTGTAAAATTCTCATATTATCGTCTGACTGAAGGAAAAATTGATTATTTGTCGCTTTTGTATGGGTAGAAGTATAAGGTGCAGCTTAGAATTGATGATTTATACGAAAAATATACACAAATTAGTGCCCCTTTTACACGCACAATAATACGCTATTCAATTTTGCGTTTGTGAGAAATTAATTAAATAGAAACAAAAAAAATTAATATTATACAAGTACAATCACCTGGGCGCAAATAAATCGCATTTTATTGAAAGCAGTCGCTGCTTTATTAAGTTGTAGATTTTCTAGACTTCTAAATTAAGCTGAAGCATATAAATCTTATCTTAATTAACTTCTTTAAAGAAAGTTTTGTGATTGATTATTTAATAAAATTTGACGAAATAAAAAAAGGGGAAAGGCAGGCGATGGTGTGAAGTAAAATGCAATCTATACTAATTCATTCTTAATGAAACGTAAATTGATACGATACAAAGCAAAATATTTAATATTTAAAAAGTGATAAATTACGTATATTAGATATTTATACACGTTATACGAAATATGAAGCTTTCCGCATAATAAAGTATATTTTTGTATGTTTAATAAAAGCAAAACTCTATTGATTTTTATATAAATAACAACATTTTTTTAAATATCTAATATCGATCACCTTCATTTCATAATGATAAAACATGGTTCCATGCAAATTTATTACAATAAATTATTTTGAAATAATAAATCCAACCGTAAACATTGTTCGTCAACTTGAATGCCTTAAAAGTTGAATTAAACTCGAAAAATACAAAATACCACAAAATACCTAATAAGTTTTCCCAAGTTATAACTTTTATTTATTTTGATTATGCGAATGTTGTTTATGTGCAACCATTTATATAAAAACTTTTTCATTTTTTTCTCCTTTTTTGGTGTGCAAAAGCAATAACTTATTCAAATAGAAGCCATTTACTTTTCTCACATTGCACCGCAGCGTGAAGAAAATCACCGCGGGAAACTAAATTCAATTTTTAGTTGGTTATGCAGACGACGCAGAGGTAGAGGTAGAAGTAGAGAAAAAAAATGTTACAGCGAAATAAATGTAATTGACATCCATGGTAGTTAATTCGCACAAAAGTTTGGGGTAAATCATATCGATTAGAAATGTAATAAATTAAATCAAATATCAGCACGTTTCATTTTCCCTAAGCGTTTGCGCGCACTTTGAATAAATTATTATCCTATTTCGCATTGCACAAAAAAAGTTACATGAATTTTAATAAGAAACAATCCTTCTACATTATTCACGTCATTAATTAAGTATAGAAGTGTATCGCATTTTCTCATCGCGCAAGAAAAAAATTCTTTTTCAAATCGAATCAATTTAAATGGAAAACTTTCTGGCTAATTAGCTTACAATGGCTGCAAGTTGGATCGAAGTAATTGTAATTTTGCATATTTATGCGCGCGCCAATTTTTATTTCGCATTTTACATCGATAAATATTTATTACAAGAATCGATTTCGCCCATAAGAGGACGTAATGCGAATTTAATTGTATAGATTTACACCAAGTCGTAAAATTACCTATCTTACACTTACACGTCTAAATTTGACATAAAATCGCATGCTCGCAATTTTATTGTTGCGCAGAAAGTAAAGTACTTACCTACAGTTTTAGAGAAAAAATACTCATGAAATTTTATTTTTACATGATGGAGTTTTATTTTGAAACGGAGTTATTTTAAACAGTTTCCTAGACACTAAATAGACCTCCCTTTATCGAATCGTGATATTTTCAACTTCCGACGCAAACTGAAATTGTTCGGATGCTTGTCAAATGACAATTTCAATTATTGCACTTACATTACCGATTTGTTTTGTAAATTATTCTAAGCATTTTTTTTTTCTTAGAATATTTTTGAATTCATCAATAATTCGGCGCTGCACCTTTTACTTCGCCATAGAAAACTGACAAATAATCAATTTTTGGTTGAATAATTATTCATCTGATAGCAAATAGAGCATTATACTCGAAAATACAGCGAACGAGTTCGCATTTTAAAGGAACGTACGATGAGCACTAGTTTTCGGATAGAAATCGATGCCCAAGTTCATTGGCTTTTCTCACCGAGTAGCTTGGGTAGATATCACTGTATCCTTAGACATTCTATCACGTTGTAGACGTAAAAATTTTAAAACAATTTCACTCATGTTTAAATTATAAAGTACATGAAGAGATTTTGTTTCGTGCTCGATTTTTCTATTCGGCGAGCCGCCTTACGCCTTACGCCTTGCGTCTTGCGCCTTTGACATACAATAGTCTTCGTCTTTGATGGCGAAATTTAAAATTGATCAAACTGTGTGTGTTTTGTAAACGTATTACGCAACTGGATAGTATTCGTATTCGTGCCGTTTGTGTTAATATCGTCGAAATTGCGATATTTAACCTGCCGCCGAATGTGAACGTAAACGTGCACCATATTTCAGCAAATTGCAGGGGCTGAAATCATCATTTATATAATGACAAGGTAACAAAACATGAAATAGATGTTTTGATTCCGATATTACGAAATTAACATCGACATATATGGAGGAGATATACAACTAAGTATACTAGAATTATGTAAAATAGTTGTGCCAATTTGGTGATATAAATATTACCTATACGTGTCTAGTGGAGTTTATTTGGTACAATCCCATATATTTAATAAATAATAACGATTTCTGTTTTGATTAATATCGCACTATTAGTACACAATTTGGCTAATATTTACCTACATCAAAAACCGTGCCAGCTTCTTTATCGAACCAGTTTAGATATCCGTACCATTTTTAAATGCCACTTAAAATTCAAATATTGTAATTAAAGTAAACTTTCAAACTTTTTGAATTTTTGCTAATATTGACTTACTTTATTTTTTACTCCGAATGTAACCAGGACCTAATTTAGACCTTCGGGGGCCCAAGACAGAATTGTATTTATGGGCCCCAATTTTGTCCCGTGCCTCGAGCAGGTGCCTTGCCTCCCTTGCCGTAAATTAGGCCCTGAATGTAACCATTTAAACTTTGCCGATTAAATACATGTTGATTTATAAATTAAATACATTTTTTACTCTTTACGTTAAATCGAATTGATTTTATCAATTTTATCAATCCAAACCGAAAGAATTGTCCATCGGTCTATAAATTGGAGATGAAGCAACGCAACGAATAAATCGTAAATAGAAAATAATTGCAACAACTAAGAAACTGGAAAAAGTAAGTAATAGCGGCGTTCACTTTAACAATAGAAACATCATTTCTGACCGCCATAAAATTGGAAATAAATTTATTTGTGAAACGAGAAACGTACAAATATTCTAAATCTTTCTATAGTGAATTTTTCAAAAGAAGCACAATAAAGAGGAGGCAATAACACAAAATTACCGAAAATAATTTATTGCATCAGGTAGCCGAAAAGGTTTTGCTGCTTTAACTATACAGATATAACTTGACTTTTATGTGCAATATACATCCAGACAACAAATTCGGGTAACTATCAATTGTCAACAAAGAAAAATAGAATAATATCTAAATATTAGTACATAGCGGCAATTAGCTGAATATGCTCTTTCTTCAGCAGACAATCATTTTGATGCTGACGCATTACATGGAGATAATTTGATTTAACGTTCGTCGCAATCAATAAATTTTCATAAGTGTTAAACATTAACATTTGCATTACGAAGATTTCTATTATTCATATTGCTTTTAGTGATATGACAATTTAAGTAAACGCAATCCATTATTAATCATTATGTTTGTTGAAATACAACGAATTAGACGACGGCAAAATAAATGATGTTGTTGCAGTCAACGGTAGAGCTTAACATTTTATCCATGAAACATGGAAAAAAGAATGGTATAGGTAAATAGGTAGGTATGTCTGGGCATTATTTCGCATTGCAAAAATTACATTTCACTATTATGAGTAACCATTATCGGAGAATGATATTCGTTTCACTGGCGGAAGAAAACGCTAGGAAACCTGATTAGGCAAGCAGAACGAGGCTAATAACATTTTCGAGCCGGAGAGCGAGGAAACGTCGCTCGTTCGTTCGTTCATTCGTATCGCTCGCTCGCTCGCCTCCTTGACCCTTTTTAAACGTTAAATCGCGATGAATCAGTGCCATCTATCGATATGGCCCTACTTAGATCGCGCGCGCTGAAAATGTCATGAAAAATCTGGAGCAGAAAAAATACACACTCACACACACACACACAAACACACACACGCAAACATACACATCGACATACACAGGAAGAATGCGCACGCGCACCGAACCGGAAAATTCAACACACAAACAATTAATGTATGAAAATGTTCACACTCGAATGGGCGCAAAAGGCGGCTGCACTGCTGAATTGATGAAAGTAAACGAAACACTCGATTTTATACGTATTCGCATAAAAATGAAATACCTACCTACTCTGCTTTAAATTCGCATTCGCAATAAAATATATACACACACGCGCAAGAAAAAGGGAAAAAAGAGGGAAATTTATGCGTCAGGCCGCGCGCGCTTTGATGATGCGAATTGTATTGTTATACTATTAGCTCCTGCATAAAAATCCGAACGCATAATAAATACTTATACACATACTAGAGGAGAAGTACTTTTTATGTTTCCTTTTCGGCATTTCTTCTCCGTTTTTCAGCCGCGGTGCGCCCTTTCTCTCAAAAGCAATTTGCTCTTTGCAAAATTGCCAATAAAATTCGAAACTGTGCGAGCAGCAAGGGCAAGCAAACATTCGCGTTTTTGCCCGGTTTCCTCTCCTTGATGCACACACCACTTTGTGAAATCGCACGCGGCGGAAAAAAACGCCCAACACAACACAACAACACAACAACTACGCTGTGTTTTTTTTTCTTCGCTGATTTTTTGTTACGCTATTTAGCCCGTCATCGTCTTAGCAAGCAAGGTAAATGCTGCTACGTTTACAGAATTTCCTGCTCATTTCTCATAGCGTTTTATTTTTTGTCTGAATTCGACGAAAGCACAAAAATTTAGATTAATTTAAATGTGAAGTCTTTGAAAATTTTTATATATCAATACCTATATTATTAGTAAGAATCTAGAATGTATTGAAATTGTTGTTCTTGTTGTGCTATTTAGCCGTCATCGTCTTAACAATGTGAATTCTGCGTTGCTTTTTGTGTTTGCAATTTTTCCTGCTCGTCCCTCATAGCGCTTTTATAATTTAAATTTAACAAAAGCACATAAATGTACGTAGATTAATTTGAATATGACGTCTCTTAAAATGTTGATATACCTATCGTACCTATTTTATTAGTTAGTATCTAAACAACAATGAGCAACCTCCGGCCCAACAAAATTCAATCGATCTTTGGATATTTTTATGTTAATTTTGAAAATTATGAATTTGCCAATAAGTTTTCTAAAAATATTCAGAACAGTTTTGATACAAATACCAAATTTACATAAAAAATGTACAAATGTGACATTTTTTTGAGTGAATTTACTGCGTTTTTCATGAGAATATTCGAAATTTGTGTATTATTTAACAAAATTTTGGTTCGCAACTCAATTTATGTCCCGCAATATCAAAAAGCTTTAATGTATTAATAACGAGAAATAAAAAATTCGTTGAATAACACAACTCTACTGCTTCCACCTCATCGTTTTGATGTTGTTGTTGTTGTGCTATTTAACAAGATGAACAACCTCGCTGTTCTTCTTTCAGCGCAGGACCGTTCTTATTTGGATTCGTTCGAGCGGCAGCGAAAAATATGAAATTCTATATTGCGAGCGCGCAAAAATATATCTACCTACCTACTAGCTATAGATTAATTTAAATGTGACGTCAATTAAAAGCTTGATGTATTTTTTATTAGTACAATGTAATGAAACTTTTTTAAACAATTTTGCACTTAATTAAACCGCGACGCAGCGAAGAATAAAAGTTTTTTAACATTTTTTTTGCCGCTTGCTTCATCTTATTTTTTTGCGCAGGGCATAAATATCAAATGCATTCACTGTACGATTCTTAACGCACTTTCTTTACTTTTGCCTTTGCCTCGCGAAGGGAAAAAAATTAATGAGTCACCGCGGCGATATTTATAAAGTTATTTATGCGCGCAAAAATAATTTCATTGTTCCACCAACAATGCATCGTTAGCAAATGTACGAAAAAAAAAACGCAGCCATATTAATTGGCCGCATTGTATAGATTCTTATCTAATTAACAATTACAACGATGATACGGTGATAATTTTACATTTTTTCGCGTGCTTTTCGGACGCTTTTCATTAAAATGCATAAATTTATTTAATTTGCAAAAAAGTTCAACTTTTACAACACTCTTTTTTATCAAACTTTACAACCATTATGTAACTTGTAACTTAATTCATTAAACTTATAATTTTGTGCCTTCAATTAAATGGCACAAAATCAATAGACATTGGTCACATTGTAGATGTTTATCTAATTAACAATAACAACAATGATACGATGGCGAATTCGGACACATTTTACGAACATGTTCAAACTATTAGAGAAAATGAGGTGCAGGGTGCGGATTGTGTGTGAGCCATGAACAAAAAAAATAATTGAAAAACCCTTGGAGAGAAACAACGCAACGATACGGTTGCTTGTTTGTTTTTTTGTGCGCGTCTTTGTAGTTCCTTGTATTGTAGCGCAGGAAAAAAATATTCTCGTTAATTTGCAACCTATTAAATTGTTGCCTCGCAGAAAATATGCCAAGTATTTCTTCTGAGGCAATATTATTCGAGTTGGCTGTTCTTGCAAAAAACATAATAAAAATAAAATAATTTAATACATAAAAACGCACCATATTTTTATAGTTGATAGATGCAATGATACATGTAATGACAGAAACCGCAAGATTGTTTTAGATTGTTTTATAGTGTATTTTCTATACAGACCACTTTCAATTTGTTAATAATATCTACTATAAAATATACCAAGCATTTTTAAGAAAATATTATTAGGGTGTGTTGTGTTTGCTGACTACAATAACAAAAGTATTTGCGCAAAAATTTGCCCTATTTACACTCATCGTATTTCTAATTCCACTTATAAATGAACGTTTTACATTATACAAATAAAAACAGTCGATTAAATTATGTGAAATTTAATTTAAAACAGAGTACAAAGTTGAGTGTATTAAATGCATAGAGTTTAATTGTGAAGCTTTCAATTTGTTTGCAGTATGAAAATATGCGAAGCATTTCTAGGAAATAGGTGTTAATAGGGATGTTTTACCTACAAAAACAAAACCATTTCCGGAAAATTTATGCCATTTTCACTTAACGCGTTTCAAACTCCACTTATAAATGTGTTTTATATTAATTAATTCACCCGCTTGCTACAACAGTCAATTAAACTATTTCAAATGTAATTTAAAACTGTCAAAAGACATTTCCAATTAAATATTTTAGTTTTAGGGTCAACCAATGAATGTAAGTACCTTTTTACAAACAAAATTGAAATTGTTTATTGAATGGTTAGAAATAGCTTTGTTGTAAATTAACAACAAGAAGCTTCTAAAAATAAATACAACTTATAATAACAAAGGCGTCAAAACATTAACCCAAAGTTATAACAGAAATAAATTTTCAATTATTTACGAAGAATATATTTTATCATTGTTTAGAAATAACACATAAATGTGATTATATCCATTCTTGTTTTTCTTTCTTCATTATTTCATTAAAATTAAAACGTATAACAATTTATAATTTTTTTCTATTCTTTATCTGTAGACTCATTTCCGAGAACGCCTTTAGCACAGTACCAATTCATAAAATTTACCGCATTGCTTTTCACGCGCTCTTTTCAGCTTTACATTTATTAATATGTTAAGAATTTTTTTGAACTATATTGAATTGGTTTACTAAAAACATCAATTGAAGTATGCTACCCAAGCGGCACAATAGGTCATTTTTACGTAACCGCGACCATAAAGTGGTACCTAGAAGTTATAGTTACAGTCGCAGGCACGTAATGACGACGTAATTACTACGTAGTTTCTACCTAAATGGGGAATAGGAATTACGTCGCGGTGTGGTTCCGGCGACCGTTACGACGACAGTCGTAGTTACGTAAATA
>JARJDW010009685.1:0-11793 GCA_030264715.1 Adinopsis sp. GC000173
CAATATTTCTCCTAGCATATGTTGATTTTTCTCACGACGTGACTTAAAATCTGGAATAGCATGGTCGTTTTGTAAAGTTCTTTATACAAGCGTTATTCGTCTTGTGAGATTCCACTGTATTTTAAAATTCACGTCAAATAACCACTTTTATTGTGCCTTTGCGACTATTACTTTTTCCACAATGGAAAGAATTACAGATTTGGAATGTAACACATAAATGTGGTTTATTAAATGCTAATAAAATGATCATAAGATAAATTTAGAATCTATTAAAAAGTTTGAGTCTTTAGAAAAGTGTTTGACTTTTTATGCAACAGGTTAAAGTACATTAATTTAATAGTGATAGCTGATGTTCAATACTACATTTAAGTGTTTTTGTATTAGTATTTCCAGAAAAATATTGGGATTATAAATTAATTCAGTCTATTTTAAAATGATAGCTTTTTTTATACTGATAATTGATCTTGGAGGTTCTTGAAGTCAAACATCTTACAATAATATGCAGTAGACTAACGAAAAACGCTGGGATTCGCCACAAGAAATATTGAAATAATGCAGTTTGGAGCCCTATTTTCGGTCGGAACCCGCTCGCAACCTGGCCTTGCGGGCCCTAGCATTTCGCCGCTGATAATATTTATGGCATACCACTTTGAGTTTTATACAAAACGCCTCTTTTTACTTCCTACGTTAAGATGGGAAATGTTATATTAATTAAGAAGCATTTTTTGGCGGAAATGGGAGAAAAGTGCAGCTAAAACGCATCAAATGTTTGTCGAGGTTTGTGGTGACAATGCTCCATCTGAGAGATTATGCAGGAAAAATAGCTTCTAAAGTAGAAAAAGGTAGTAACGAGTGATTCACAATATTTTTATTTATCTAGCAAATCTTTTTTTAATAAATGCATTGTTATACTTACAATACTCTAAATTAAGAATAAGCGAGACCTTAAGAAGCCCTAAAAATGATATAAAATTATGTATTTACTACCTAATTTATATACTTATCTGCTTATATGGAAATAAAGCGCAACAAACAAGTAAAAATAAAGCATGAATCTTTAATCGCATTTACGTATATTGCAAATACATTGTATTAATGTCGCACGAAAAAAATTTGTTTTGCTTTTATTCTGCTTTGTACAGAATATGTTGTTTTTATTTATTTTAAAATTGACGTCAGATAATAATTTCTAGGGAATTTGTGGATGTATCTTTTATTTATTTTTTATCAATGGAAAAGAGCTTTTAAGGGAAATTGAGTTGTTCATGCAAAAACTTACAAGAATGTGGATCTTTTCAACATACTTATTTTTTGCTTTTGTGTCGTCGGTGAGTTTTCTGTACTGCAAATATACACAGGTATATAAGCAAAAATCAACATTAGCTAAGATTGAAAACTAAATAAAGCAATTTAAGGATGTTGCACTATATAAAACATAGATTTTATTGTTTTAGCTTCGTCGAAGTGTTCAACATTTTCTAATAGTAGTTATTTATAATTATCTTTTTACAATAATGCTAACCAATATTGTTTTTGTAGTAAAGATTACTTAGCGGGTTATGGGGGAAAAATCTTGCAACTACAGTCAAATAGTTAATCTGTTTTAAAAACGCTTCGAATTATGGTTGTTTCGTATCACTAAGCATTTTTTCTATAACGACTATTTAAATGATGCATTCCACAAACTAAAGCTTGTCTGTACAAAAAGTTAATGTAATAAGTCACGGTCGCATGATACACTGATCCTCCAGACTAAATGAAGCTGATTACATCTAATATTATTTCTAATAAATAAAAATTTATAATAGTAATTGGAATTTGAATATATTGTAAAAATTATGTTTGGTATCTACCCCGACATTGGCCATATGCGCAACATTCCTATAATTAAAGTATTTTGTTACCTTCGGAAAGATAATAAATAAGAGATGTTTTAAAATAAATTTTAGATGTCGAAGAGTCAAGACATTTGACCACAAACATCTTTGCCAGTGCTGGTGACTTCAATCGGAGACATAAATTGTAATTAAATTTTAACAATATCAATAAAATCTTAATTTGATTATAAAAAGTACCTGGCTCTTAGTAGTAATCACTTTTTTTTGACAGATAGCAAAATATTTCATAATCATATACTTATACACTTGTTCGTGATATGCTGAGTTGGTTGCCTATGTTACGATACTACTTTCACTACTTGCTTCAATTTGCTATCTATCTCAAGCAACAAATTCTTAGCATCATTTAAACATCCTCATAAACAATTTCACCACCCATAAATTACCTAAACACCATCACTTACGATACCAATTTTTGTGTTTTCACCGTTTGTCAGCGAAAAAGTAAATAATCAGTTTTTGCATTGTTACAAAAAAATGTTTATTCAATTGTCAGTTAGTCAATTTATTTAATGCAACGCGTCACAACATAAAACGTTAATTCGAAATTTCATAGTATGAATAGTAAAATTGTATATGGTCGCAAGGTCATCAATGATAATACGCGCATGTTTTAATACGTAAAGTCGACTCGGCTCGACGACGACGCGCAACGAAACCACATAGAAATCTCTCTGAGCATCGATTCTCGTTCGTGGCACGCACGAGTGTGTGGTGCAAAATATGGCACTGCAAAAACTGGCGTTGGACTTCCTCGGGTGCCTCAGACGGCAGCCCGATCGACGGGTGGTGCAATCCATCGCCGTGCAGGCACGGCGTACTCATTTTACATATTTTCCGGACGAGCAACAGCCATCAGTTAAAGGTAGGGAAAGGTTGCATGCGTGTGTGTGTTAAGTGTGCTGTCAGACGTCAGAAGTGCTAGGTGCGTGCGCAATTGAAAACATGTGGATCGAAAAGTATACAAATGTTTTAAATTTCATTGAAAGTTTAGTGTAAAATTTAAAATTTGTTTGAATGACTATGGTTTTTTTTGTTTTTGCTCAAATTTACTCTAGCCATTGTTTTTGTCAACTGTTTTTGTCGGTTTGAAAATGTTGCCAGATGAAATTGTTATTGCTCTTGTTAATGTGGTAGATAGAGCTACAATTTCATTCGATGGACTTTTTATCACAGATGGAAGGAAAATGCAAGGGAATAACCGAGAATGGTTGCAATTGAATTCAAGAAATTGTTGCTGGTTTCTAACATTGGCGCCCTATTAAAGCGTAGTTTTTGCTTCATTGAGAACGAACGATAAAAATGACCTTAGATGTAGATGTTGGCGCTTTTAACGTTCTTGTGTATGTTCTTTCTCGTCGAGGGCAAAACGAGAAGTGAAGTAAAGTAAATGTGTAAAAAGTTACAATGGAAAACAGTTACAGGGTTGTTTTTGTAGTTGTCATGTGAGAGTAATGCCCGTATTCTTGTCACTAGCCTTTAAATTATATTAGTAAATATTTAGGTCAATAGAATAGAATTTCTATTGAAATAGTTTTAAAAATTGTCATTCTACTCGAATTAGTTCTGCAACTACTACAGCTGCTTGACGATGTTACTAAATACTACACAGTTACTAAATGACATTTATTTACAATAGGTTGTAGGTTATGTTTGTCATAATAAAGTAAACGGTTAAGTAAATGATAGTTATCTGTCCGATAAATTCTGGTGACGCGAATACGGGCTTAAGTGTTTTTGTCGTATAAATTTGGATATTTTCAACTGACAACTGCCAATCAGTGTTTACGTAAATTTTTTCATTACATTACATTGAGATTGTACAGATTGTGACATAATTAAATGCATTAAATTAAACAAATTGATAATTTATCGGTCATGACCTTAAAGTAACTATGATTTAATTTATTACACCATACGTAACATCAATAACGAATTAAAACATTTGGAATACAAATAACTAAAACATTTTGATTACGAGTAGATGTTGCTACTAGCTCCCCTAGTAACATTATTTAATTTAAGTACCAACTTTGTTTTATCATGCAGTAAACATTCTTATTTATTGTGATAACCGAGGGATAGAAATCTTGACAATTTTTCATGTTCCTTAAGGTTCATTAATAACTTCAAAGATGGAACCTTCACTACTCTATGGCATTTTGAAGTAAAAGCTTATAGTTGCTGAATAGTTGCTGTAGGTGTTAATAACTTATTGCACACATTGATGAAGTTAAATTCCATAGAAAAACAAATTGAAAACATTAATGAAACAGGTGTTTTGGTTCTTTTATTCCTAATGGGGATTAAAATATATAGCAATTTCAGAGTAGCTTAGTTACTTACTGTACGAAACTAATAAAATAGCGACTAAAATAAATTATTTGTTGAATGTAGACAATTGTTGTCAATTGGAGTTGCTTTTATATGAAAAAAGAAGACACAACATTGTTATATATGTAAATGTAAATTCATAAAAGAAGTTTTCTTTCTGTTTTCTTCTAAGAAACACATTAAAAAGAGTATGGTGAGAGTATTTTTAATATTTAAACAATTTTTTTCGGAAGAAAATTATCAAAAAGTATTAATGTTTTTTATATTTTATATTTTATTTTTGCAGGGGAAAAATCGAAGATGAACATGTTCCAGGCTATCAATCAATCGCTCGATCTCGCCCTGCAGAAAGACAAGACGGCGCTTGTCTTTGGCGAGGATGTGGCTTTCGGCGGCGTTTTTCGTTGCACCGTTGGGCTTCAAGAAAAGTACGGCAAGGAGCGCGTGTTTAATACGCCTCTATGCGAGCAGGGCATCGCCGGATTCGCTATTGGCGTAGCGAATGTTGGTGCAACAGCTATCGCCGAAATTCAATTTGCCGATTACATTTTTCCAGCGTTCGATCAGGTGCGTAAAGAGTTATTGTCTGTTCAATTTTACAAAAGTTTCACGTTATAGGTTTTAATTACCTTACAGTCGTTTACCGTTGTCAAACATTTTTATCTCTTATTTTAAGGTTAGGTGCACTTTTCATTCGTGTTGACTATGATGTGAAACTTCTGTTAACTTGATGAGACTATACTTGTTTTTTAGGCATTTTTGTAGATGTGAGAGTTTAAGTAGATTTTTCGTCTACAAAACATAACAGTTCATTGATTTATTTTTGATTGATATTATTTTGGGCAAATAATTTTCCATCTTGTTTGTTGCAGTTGGTGAATGAGGCGGCAAAATATCGCTATCGTAGTGGCAATCAATTCAATTGTGGCAGTCTTACAGTCCGTGCACCATGTGGCGCCGTTGGTCATGGAGCACTTTATCATTCGCAAAGTCCGGAAGGCTATTTTGCACAAACGCCAGGCCTCAAGGTAATCGTTACTAATCGATTGCTAATCGGTGCATATCGGGTTGATTAATTACAGGGGAGGTTAGAGGATAGTCTTGGGGGGTTGCTTAAATTTCAATTAAGCCAACACAATGTGGTCACAAACTAATGTACGAATTCAAATTTATTAATGGATATTATAGTTTGGTATGGTTTGATGATGTAGGCTTGTTCGGAGAAAAAGAAACTTTAGTTACTTTTAATACACCACAATCAAACCATTTTTTTCAAATCCATTACTTATAGCAAATATAGCCTGATAAATAAAGCCTTTTAACTAAAAATTTGTAAACTGTATGACTTTTGTGTGTCAACGCATAAAACCATTAGTGTATTGGAATAGCAATCCAGCCTTTCTTTTTCGGAAGGAATAGTATTCTGGAATTGAAAGCATTTTGTTGCCATCACTTGGTAAACCGTGCAATATAAATATTATGTTTTGTATTTAGATTTTTTAGCACAATTATTACATTTTCAATGGAAATTTGTTGCAATTTTAATCTAAGTTTAATTAGGAATTGACCGAAATGAGTAACTTGCAGTAAATGTGGGAAAATTTATACACCCATTGCACTTTTTGCATATAGTAAATCACCAAAATAAGACACCTTTCTTATATTCATGCGAAGTTTGACTATTATTAGTGAAAATTCTACTTACAGGAACAGGTCGTAAGGTATACATTTTCCATAACCTTTATCAAGTTTCTTTTTAGTCCTTTTGTTCTATTTGTCTTTCATAATGAACTTGCAATAGATACTATAAAGCACAAACAACGACGATAAGTGCAGTTTTGCAGTTTTTTTCAATTTTGCAAGAGAAAATGACTTCTACATTTGTAAACAATGCACTTTAACCTTACTTGTCTTTAAAATATAACAATCTCATTGAGTAGATTTATAAATTTTAAATAATTTCAAATATATAATAAAACAACCTGTCTGTTTGGAAATAAATTTTTGAAGAAATGTAATGAAATTGTAACGTAAGCAGGTTATTAATATCAACGTTTATAAATAAACCCAACGGTTATATATTTGTTTTGATCTTAAGGCTTCCTTTTTTTATTATACAATGTTGTGTAAACTGTTTATAGTAAACATCACTTAATTTAACATTTGTTGATGTTTGTAGATTGTCGTACCACGTGGACCGATTAAAGCTAAGGGTCTACTATTGGCATGTATTCGCGATCCGGACCCTTGTATCGTTCTGGAACCGAAAACGCTATATCGTGCGGCCGTTGAGGAGGTACCCGTCGAAGACTTTATGCTGCCGTTGGGAAAAGCCGATGTTCTGCTTAAAGGTGGGTAATTAATGTGCGTTGCCGTCGTACTCTATTCATTTAAATGTGCACATTATGTTGTTGCTCCTTGCTCAATCTTGTTCCCCTTGCCTGCTTTCCAGTATTTTTTCATCTCGTATCATCTTTAACTAATTTTATTTGTTTGCATGCGTAGTGAATAAAAAATTTGAATCGATATTGATTTAAACTAAAATTACTTCAATATTTTTCTTGTTTCTTTAAATATTATTTGTGTTTTAGNAGTATTTTTTCATCTCATATTATCTTTAACTAATTTTATTTGTTTGCATGCGTAGTGAATAAAAAATTTGAATCGATATTGATTTAAACTAAAATTACTTCAATATTTTTCTTGTTTCTCTAAATATTATTTGTGTTTTAGAATGATATATAGCTTAATAGTTAGTAATAAAAAAGTATTGCTTTGGTTGTATGCAAATTGGTTTAAAGCTTCATAATGTAAGGGGTTTTAATATCAGTTATTAGTATGGAAGTGTGGACCTTGCAATAACAGATATTTTTGGTTTTCAATATTTAAAATTACCATCTACAAAATCGTTAACTTATGTGGATAACATTTGAAATCAATTAGTCTTGAAGTTCGATTACTGATTTAAAGTGCAGTAGAATGTTTGCGAATTGCAAATATTTGATCTTCTCAATATCGCATGTCAGTAAGAGAATATTCATTTCAATGAATGTTATATCTAGGACGAGAAACGCGTAGGATTAAGTTAGTGTGTTTTTGGCAAAGGAATCAAACGCATACAACCATTGTTTTAGCTACCACAGTTCTGTGGTGATAACTGATAGTGAAATGTTATGAGCCCCCATGCACATGACCCTTCTTTCTATAACTAGAGATTAATANTAGGATTGAGTTAGTGTGTTTTTGGTAAAGGAATCAAACGCATACAACCATTGTTTTAGCTACCACAGTTCTGTGGTGATAACTGATAGTGAAATGTTATGAGCCCCCATGCACATGACTCTTCCTTCTATAACTAGAGATTAATATCATTTGCAGAACTATTTGATTCTTGCTTCTTTGCTACCTCATATGTATAAAATTGAAAAATTATGTGTCTCTAACTAACCTTTTACTACTATTTCATAATGTTCATGAATATGCACAATTTGTGTAGTTATGCATGTGCAATCTATTCTTCATTCCATCATACACACAAAGTTGACACTTTGAACTGGTTTTTTTTTATTTATACTCGAGAGTGCACTGCAAAAGCTACATTCTTTTCGAATAACTATGCATTTGGCGCATATGTATGCACTTGCTTAGAACATTTACATGGGTATGTATTTACTTACATATGCTTCAAATGCACCAAATGTATGACTTTGGTATTTATGTTCACAACCACTCAGAAAAGTGTAGGAGCTTATGTTCATTCATGTGTAGTGGAATAAAACAAATCTTTCATCTGCTTTTCTTTTGATATTCGATGTTGTTTGATTTAAATGCACTATAAGCTCCAGTTAATGGCCAATACCATAATTGACCACTCATATGTGGACATAAGTTTTAGAATCGATTGTGTGTGCGTCAAGCATTTACAATAGACTGGAGGGCATGGTACAAAATATGAACACTTTACACAACTTTACATTTTTTTGCAATAACTTTGTGTTTAGTGTACATTTGCTAGTCATTAAGTCGTTGCTCGCTTGCGAAGTTTTGTCTGCCCCATTTCCACCCCTTTTCCACCCCTTTTCCCCCTTCCATCTTGTATTTTATTTAATTCGCATTTTTTGTTTTGTGTAGGCGATAAAGTAACGCTAATTGGATGGGGAACGCAAGTGCACGTACTTTTAGAAGTTGCACAATTAGTGGAGAAAAATTTGGGAGCAAAATGTGAGGTTATCGATTTGGTATCAATTCTTCCATGGGACAAAGAGGCTGTCTGCGAGGTAATACAATACACAATAATATAACAGTTTCCCAGTTTTAATAAGGCGAATTTACGATTCATCGTTACTGGTTCGATTGAAGTACATAAATTCGGTGGCGCGTATACTTATTATAGTCAAGTTGGGACGAGTTTTTGTTTGTTATATCAATTTGTTATACGTATGAGAATGATTTATTACATCCGCAAGTTTGAATGACACAATGGAACAACTTTCGCCTTAAATAACGCAAGTTTTGGAGGTGTAGTAGATAACGACAACATTCTATATTTTTAAAGATTTCTTATAAGAATTAACTTTAATGACTTTTTAAAGAAAATCGCTTGTTGCCAGCTACAAATAGACAATGAATACATAAAGTGGCCATTTTTAATATTATAATGTAGGTTGAATAAAATGATATGGACTGGCTAGAATATTTAGAATTTAAGACATATTATTGACTTCTTGCAAAGAAGCTGTAAGTTGTCCGTGATCTATGAGAGACAATGATTACTTTTTTTGCATAAATTTTAATTCTTCTTACATTTTTATCGACAGAATTGCAGTAGTTTTTTTTGTTAAAAAATAGATTTTCGTTACGCCTTGTCAAGTTATTATTTTATTAAATTGTAATTTTTACCAGATAAATGTAAAACATTCGAACTCAAGGCACAAAAATTAGCGGCGGCAATCAATAAGTTAAAATTTAGCACTACTTTATATTGATTGATCTATCAAAGTGATATGAAATTTTCCGTTTTTATATTCGTATTTGTCTATGGTGTATACTTTGGTTTTCAATCAATAATTGCTTATTTTTGATTATAAAAAGAAGCGTCCCCACAAAACAATAATTGCAAGTACTTTGGGGGTTTAAAACAATGTATTGTTTTTTTATTGTATTTAGGTATATATAAAGTATCAAGGGGAGAATGAAAACAATTTAAATTGTAGGAAATCCGTTGCATTCACTTGATGAACCATGTTAATTATTAATTAGTTTCAATAATTTGAGAGAGTAAAGATTTTTGTGAACCTTACCCAGTGTTTTACTCTCTCAAATTATTGAAACTAATTAATTTCAAACTAGCTTAGCAAAAATGTGGACAATCGATACATTTTATAAAAATTTTTAGGAAAGCTATTTATGGAATAAAAATTATTAGTCCTCTTGATATAAATACGTTGTGAAAAATATTTTAATAGATATTTAAGAGCATAGAACTTTTTTAAATGTTAACAGAAAAATATGTTCAAAAATTGCATTAAAAAATATGCATAAATTGATTAAATATCATTTATGTTTCACTATACAAAGGGAATTTAATAATTTTTTGCTTATTTTTCAGTTTTGAGTACTAAATTAGATAACATAACCTTTGTCACATTTATGAAACATTTAACCGCAAAAATATCACCTACGACTTATCGCAAATTAATTTACATCAGTTATGAAACATTTAATAGTCTGTTCAGTAGTGTAGTAGTGGATAAATTGTTTGAAGAGGTTATAAATGCAGTGGATGGATGAGGTAATCGTTAATTGGCAATCAAAACTGGAGTAACATTAAGCCAAGAGTTTAGAGAGGAGCATTGGACGTTAAGGATTACGTCTTTTGTATCACCCGATAATCGTCATTTCATTCATCCTTTGCCTTTGGCTTGAAAGTGGTATTAGATGAGCGCATTTGTAGTCGTTCATTCGGAAATCTGTAATATTTTAATTTTATTACCGACTGTGCAATTTCAATCATACATAGATGAAAACAAAATCTTGATATTGTTGGAAAATACTGCTTACGTCTTTACAACATTTGTTTTGGTTTTGATTTGTGTGCTATGTGAACTTGAAATATTTTTATATATGGATGATGACGGAAGTTGCCTTTAATTTATTTCTATGAGAAGATTAATAACATACGTGAAATTATTGCGTATGCGATGAAATGATAAGATACCTGCAAAATGCATTTATATTTCACAATTTAATCCGGAAGCTAAATGATTTATAAAGTATCGCCCACGTTAAAATAATTAAGACTGAACTTTTATGAAATTCTTGTATTCATTGTCGTAGTTTGGAGTGCAACTAGATATAATTGACTGCAAAAAGGAAAATTCCAAATATAATATTATTTAAAAGAATATATTAATACTTGTAAGTATACATAAAGCAACAATATTGAAACACACGTGTGTAAAGAATAAGTTTGAGGCTGTAACAGTTTGGAAGTGTTCCTATTCAAAATATGTAACATGGCAGAAAATTGTGTGACTTTTCAATTCTTGAAATTTTTAGAAATATGCATAGTAGTAAATTTCATGTTTTATTTACTTTTAAATCAACATAAATTATAAACTGAGGTTTGGTTAATAAAAATTATTTTTTTCCAAATTTTATTTGTCGTGCTATAACACTAGATTCGCATCTTTAGGATACCGACATAGTTTATAAATGGTCTAGCATTAGTGTTGCAACTATTTTTGTATAATGTACAGAGACTTTGCTATTAAGTGGCTAGGTTTATGTTATACCAATAAAATTGCGGACTACATACACTGATACCTACAGTGCCACAATACCAAGTTCTACACATATAGGCGTAAGACTCCTTGCAACTCATTAGTTTTCTGGCGTATTGTATTGGATGTTACCTATCACATCACAAAGCTGTACTTACACTGGGCCTAAATAAATTTCGTTGCAAATATGATAAATATCTAGTTAAATAACGGTTTGTTCAAGAATTATAATAATGTACTAAAAGCTAAACAATAGCCACTTAGTACCAGAATATCAATGTTACCACACCACTCTTCTTATCAAGCCAAGGGCATTGATTGATCAGACTAAGCTAAAAAATGGTCTGATCAATACCCTTTGGCAGTACAAAATGAGGTTATTTTATAATATTTTAATTTAATCAGAAAACGCATTTGGGCCTTTTAGCGCATATTGATTTATTACATCTGTAATATTTTAGAATTTTTAACTACATGCAATGTTTATTAGTAAACATTACGTGGAATTAACTATCTATATATAACATTCTACTATTTTTCAAGAATAAAACAAATTCGATTCCATTTTACATGTTAACAACAATTTTGCGTGCGCTAATGAAGTAAACATTTGTCAATATAATTGATTTATCAATTAAAATTGTCCGCTATTGTTTTTTTTTCCTTCTGTTTGGGGAGAAAGGCAACGACACGAACTCGAACCGATCGCTTGTTTGTTATAAATTACTAGGTTTTTTTCATCATTCCAATTGGATAATAATAAAATACGCACTGCCAAT
>JARJDW010009699.1:0-28557 GCA_030264715.1 Adinopsis sp. GC000173
CAGAATAATAAAAAAACACCATATTTAACATTAAAAAGGTTCTTTATAATTAATTTAACATTAATGTATATTGCATTAAAATAAAGTTAAAAATCACTGCTTCATATAACAAAAAAACAAATTGGCAAAGTTCATATATAAAAATCAACTACATATTTATCTTACTACTAATTGCTAATATGTACTTGTATAAATAATAAACTGATTCTGATTGAGATCAAGCCGGTCGTAATGAAACAGTATATTATGCATATACAATGCATAAATTAATTTTTTTTAATCGATTTAAATTTAAATAATAAATCTAGAATAAAATGCGGTTTGATTTTATGTATGAGTTTTCTAATTGTCTGTAATAGTACAACCAACATGAACATTTAGCGAGAAAATAGCGTATTTTTAATGTTTCAATTCTTTACTAAGTAATAATAAAATGAGTTCTATGAAGCAACATAAAAATGAACAAATTAACAAAAAAACATTACTTACATCATTTTTATTAAAATGCATACGTCTAACTTTAGCCCTAGGTGGTGGTTTCCGACAATTGGTATTATTCCCATTATTACTGCCATTTTTCCACGACGATCTTTCCGCACTTTGCGTACCACTACCGTTGTTTTTGCATAATATACTATCCCATGGGGATGGTGGATTGGGCGCCCTTGGCGGAGGCAAAATGTATAACATATTTCCGATTAACCGATTCAATCACCACCACACAGAAGATGTAATGTTAAAAACACCCACTATTATTATAATTAGCACACTCCATATCACCCCTTTTTATTATTCAACTTTCATCGAAACAACATTATTGTTGCAAATTCATTTTTTTGCTAGTTTATTGTTAATTTAAATTTATTTATATATATATGTATAGATTATTATAAAAATAGAATCGCTTTATGATTCGTTTACAATATGATGTGGAAGATTTATAAATAAAAGCGCAAAGCACGTTTTATTTTTGGTCGACGCTCCTCCTGTATGTATGTATGTAGGATGATTTTTTCCTACAACAACCTACCGCGAGCTTGTCGAAAACATACTAACAAACATCAAAGTGAGGCACACGCTCTCAGCTGTGGAATATACCACCACATACAAGAATATTTCATACAGCAGCGCCACGCTCAACATTTCTAAAGCACTATGTGTATGTGCCATGATCAAAAACTATGCAATCCCGTTACTAATTCCATACATGGCATCAAACGCACATCGCTAAATGATTACTTATTAATTAACGAAATGTAATTTATGTGAAAAATCTTTCCATCATGTACAGTTTGCGCAAAATTTTCTTCACTTCCTATGTTTATATGCTAATAATTGCAATTAGACAAACTTCGATTATATATCCCCATTGTTTAATTCTGCCATATTATATTGTGTATACAATTTTGGCGTTGCTTTTATGATTGATTATGATAAATATTTAGTAGCGTGATCGTATCACTCATTGATGACTCAATTTCTAACTCGAAAATATTTAACCTTAAAAAAACATGATAGCTGTGTTATGTTATGTTTTTGTTTCATTCTATGTACATCCACCTAATCGGCCTAAATTTAAATCCACTTGCATCGCAATTCACACCACTTGTTTAATTGAGCTAAATAGCAATGCATTTCCATGTAACGTGCTACTACTCTATTATTATTATTAATAATAATAAAATGACTTACAAGACTTTGTGGTGAACTATTACTGCTTGGGCTCCTTTGCACTGTCACTAAAGCCATGTTATAATTAACAAACACTAGTGGACGAAAACATTAGTAAGGTTTATAAACTAACACTTTTTTTTAATAAACACGAAGTATCACTACATTATTTGACAATAGGTAATAATAAACGTCAGATGCAGGGCCATGTTCAATACTTTTCATTTCAGCCAATAAAATTCCGTTATGTGAATTACGTACGCCAATGATAAAACATGTTACTTTTGAGACGGTGCTGACATCTATTGCCGAATAGAATGCAAATTTCAATATTATGCAAATTATTAATTATTTATTACGTATTGTCTACAAGAGTATTTATTAATTTACTCTGATTATAGAACAGAATTTAATTATCTAATCATAAATATTTATTGAAATACATAAAATTTTTATTGAATTTGGATTCATTTTATTTTCTAATGTTGGCGTCTTGATTCTTGACGTTATAAATTCTACGTCGTATTTGTTTTCATTCTCATTCGCCGTTTTGCCGTTATTTGAGGTTCAAAAGACGCTATGGCTGATAATCGTAAGTAATCTTCATTTTCCTTCATAATCTCAATCAATTTCAATTGAAATGTATTACACTTTTGCTAAATTGAGTGCAAAGTGTTAAACAATCATAATATTTTTGCTGATTTACGTATTGTGAATTTTGTATGTCCATTTTATTCACAAGCGTAATTGATCGCCATGTTTGTAGAATATGGTGGATATGGCGGTGGCGGTGGAGCAAACAGTGGAAATTATGGCGATTATTCTCAGCCACCACCTTCAGCTCCATATTCTAGCTATTCTGGCGGAGGTAATGGTGGCGGAGATAGCTATTCGGGCAATTCGGGTGGAAGTTGGAACCAAGGCTCCCGTGGCGGCGGTGGCGGAGGCTTTGGAAACAACCAAGGTAAATAAATCATAAAATGGAGAAAGATGAATGCCTATATTGTAGAGAAAAATATTTAAAAATTTATTTTCAACATTCATATTGATTTTTTTATTTAATCTGGCGGATAAATTCTAGAACTTCTATATCTATATTTGTGCTGTACCCAGTGACGTAACGAACCAAACAACGCCGGCATTGATTGTATTGTTTTGACTGTTTGTAGATGCCTACATTCTCTAAATTATTTACATGAAAATGCTAAGTCGTGATACTTGAGATATATTATCAATTTATTATTGTAAATATATATGTATAATAAGGTGATCATACTTTACAAAAAAAATGATAACAAAATATTATCACTGTTTAATAATTGCACTAAAATTACTGAGGTAATTTTAATTTGCATTATAATGTTCCCATTCCGACCCACAGTTTTTACAGCCTATTAAGCTAAAATTGTGTTTATTTTGCAAAAAAATGGGAAGAGTAAAAAAAGCTTTTTAAAACACGTTGTTTATATTATTTATATATGACGTACCTGTCTCAAAGCTACATTCATAATTTTCTAGAAAAATCGAGATTCTTCACTACAGTTACGGCTTCTAAGGTTTTTATGTTTAATATTTATTAAATTACACGTTCAAATTTCAAGTTTATTTGCAAGAATATGTTTATTTTTTAAACATGTCTAAATTTCAATTTAATCTGCTTCTATTTCATAATTGCTCGATTAATTTAATTTTTACTGGATACGTTACATATGCAGGAGATATAGTTAGTTGCAACAAATTTATTCGAGATACATTCTGAAATTATTTAAAATCATATTTATTTTTACAATATATGTAGTAATACAAGAGTTGTATGAAAAAAAGAAGACAAAGAACGATTCAATAAGTACAGTACTATTGAACGCATCTAAAAAGTGTTAAATTTTGATTACCTGGAACCAATCCATGCCATAAATAATAAATTTGCATACTCTAAACTGTAAATTCAGGTAAACGCGGGCCTCGAAAAATTCTCGTTTCTAGAAATCCTTTTGAGTTGCGTTCTAGTCGCTGTATTTATATATATTTTTTTTTTTTTGGAAATCTGAGTTGAATTGCTAAATTGATATAAATTTAATCAAAGCTAATTGAATTAACAATGATTTCTTTTACTTCTAGGCAATGGTGGCTATGGTGGTAACCAAGGAGGAGGAGGAGGAGGCTCCTACAATTCAATGAATGGTTACCAAGGTGGTGGTGGGGGTGGTTTCGGTGGTGGCGGTTTTGGCGGCAAAGGTAAATTGTATATTTTTTCTTCGCCTCTTGAATGTTATTTTAAACGAAAAAATTTTGCAGGTCGCGATCGTGGAGGCGGTGATTTCAGAAATGGTGGTGATCGTCGTGGAGGCGGCGGACATGGGTAAGTTGAATTTAGTTCTAAGCGAATTTAATGTAAAACGATTCAGTATGATTGATTGTACATCATCTGAGAGCGTTTATGAAAAAAGATATAAAGACGAAAAGATCAGAGAAGGTATTTGAATTCGAATGTGTGGTTTTTTAATTATTAATTATTTTTTATACATTCAGTATGATGATGATTTTTCATCAAGATGTTTTTAAAGAAAATACTGGATGTATAAATGAAGTTGTATCACTTGAATATGGTTTTATATTTTAATACGAATATGGTTCAAATTTTCAGAAGGTTTATGTATGAAATTAATTTATTTCTATGACAAGACTGGTATATTACATAAAATAAGTGGTTATATTGTTATTAATAATATAATCACCTAAAAGTATGATATAAAAAGGTTAATTCTTCGTTATCATTTATAATTTGGTTTAAAGTGTAAGTTGAAGGTAGAAAAAAGGTTAAAAACGACTATTTTAGTCTTACAATTGAAAAAGGTTAAGAACAATTGCATTGTTACAATGCGAAAGGTTTTCTTTACGACTTGCGGATTTTTTTCTTTATTTCATTTATTTTTATAATTGGTATACATAGTTAAATTTCCGGGCATTTATAAAGACTTTGACGATGACGTTCATGACAAACGTGACGGACGAACGCTAGACCTTTAAGTTGCAGATGAAGAACTGAAACAATTTGACTAATATTGGCCAACAAACCGTTGGTGCCTCCTTGATGTGTCTACAAGTACTGATCGTTTGCTTCTGTTTTAGAGGTGGCGGAAGGGGTGGTTTTAAAGGTAAAAGCACCAGACCAAATATTGGCTGGTGCCATTTTTGTACACATTTTTTTATCTATATATTGGTATATTTTGTTTGTAGTCAGAAAGAGCTCCATATCATTTTTTTTTCAATTTTATTTCTTTATCATTAACTTCATTTTTTATTTATTTATTTTTTAAATGTATTTGAGGTGTTATAAAATATATAATACTAAATAGAGTAACCATTTGCGTATAAATAGTGTGTTAATAATTCATGGATGCTCTTTCACACTCTTTGTGTTCTAAATATAAATAAATGAAATTGGTATTTGAGCAAAGAGTTGAATATAAAGGTTTTTCGAGGTTAATAAAAAATAAATTATTGGTAATTTACGGTTAAATATTTAAACGAGAAAGATATTAATAGTAACTTTAGTTTATCGAATTTGCGTTTATAGTTAATACTGAATTCAATTCCAGGAGGATCTGGCGAAATGGTTGTCCAAGAAGATACCATTTTTGTATCCGGAATGGATCAAAATATCACCGAAGGCGATATTGAAGAGCATTTTGGTGCTATTGGAGTAATCAAGGTAAGCATATGTTTGTATTCATTATAAAACACTATCAAATGCGGGTAAGCACTTTGTACTTGAACGTATCACTATTCAAGGACTATTTTGTATCACCGCTATATTAATCAGGAACATCCTATTCTTCAACTAATTATTAATATTAATTGAAGTCATTAGCTACTGGAACATTTAATTTTATTGCATATTATCTTTACAATAATATGAAATATTACTTACAGACGGACAAGAAAACCATGAAAAAGAAGATTTGGTTGTACAAGGACAAACAATCTGGTGTTTCGAAAGGTGAAGCTACTGTAACCTACGACGACACGAATGCCGCGCGTTCTGCTATCAATTGGTTCGATGGCAAAGAATTTAGAGGCAGCACCATCAAAGTGCAACTCGCTACTAAGAAAGATAATTGGAGTGGCGGACGAGGTGGTGGTAAAGGACGTGGCGGCGGATTTGGAGGTGGACGTGGTGGTCATGATAGAGGTAATTTTTTATTTGCATTATATTGTTCCCATTCGACACAACACAATTTTTACAGCCATTTATGCTAAAATTGTGCTTATTCTGCAAAATGGGAGAGCAAAAAAGCTTTTTAAAACACGTTGTTTATAATATTTATATTTGACGTACCTGTCTCAAAGCTACATTCATAATTATCAAGATTCTTTGGTTGTCTAACATACATTCTTATTGCAGGTGGTGGTGGTGGTGGTGGCGGCGGCGGCGGTGGCCGTGATAGAGAATCAAGAGAAGGCGATTGGAAGTGCCCGAATCCTGATTGTGGCAACACAAACTTTGCTTGGAGGAATCAATGCAACAGATGCAATGAACTTAAACCTGAAGGCGCCGGTGGCGGAGATGGTTCCGGTGGCAACGGCGGTGGACGTGGTGGTGGCGGCGGCCGCGACCGACGCGGAGGCGGCGGTGGAGGTTTCCGAGGAGGAGATAGACGTGGAGGTGGCGGCGGCGGAGGCCGAGGAGGTGGAGATTTCGGAGGTCGAGGCCGAGGTGGCTTCGGTGGAGGCGGACGTGGTAGAGATGGTGGCCGAAGTGGTGGCGGTGGCGGCGGTGGACGTCATAGACCATATTAATAATTTCCTTTAAGACTTGCTTTTTTTATGTTTCAAATTATAAATGTATTATACTTTACATAACTCGACGATATTTCTATTTCTCTAAATGTATTTAATTATAATTAAGATTATTTATGTATAATAAGTTCGTAATACATTTTCCTTTTATACTAAGTATTTTTATTTTCTTTTTGATAGCAAATGAATTTAATAATTGTAATCACTATTGGATTTGATGTTCTGATTTATTCAACTCGGCAGGCATTGCCTTGCTTGGAAGTCCTGGACTATGGTCATTTCGAATTACGTAATCCATGTTTGAGACTAAAATAAAAATTGCTGGCGCAGTCAAGCCAGGGAAGGCACAGGCTCTGAGGAATATGTCATATGTATGTACTCAGTTGTATGCTGTAAAAATACGAGTTGCCGAATATTTTATTCGATTGCATAAGTTATTTTTCCTTAAGTGCGTATCTTTATACTAAATGCACTGTATAAAAACTAATCTGATCATCTTCAATTTTAACAAATGTACATTAATTCTCTAACGATGGGCTCATAGTCGAAATGACCTATAAAATAGCTAATAACAAGACATTGTCCGAAACGCGTTCAATCAGAATCAAGTTTATTAAAACGTTGCTAGTGTTTCTTCAAGAAAAAAAAAGACCCACACAAACCTCACTTTTATCAGTGTGGCCAGTTCATAGTTATTCTCCTGGAACATTCGATCACCTTTTCCTAGCTCTTATTGAACTGCATCAATAGTTTCAGAATTGAAAGCTAAAAACCGCTTTCAAAAAATTGAATAGTTACAGGTCATAAGTAATTTTGATAATAACCAGATAATAGTCGCAAACAAGTCACAATCGCGTACTAAAATTTTATTTTTTTAACAGATTTCTAACTTTCCTATTGGAATGGAAGTTTTGTTTAAAATGTAGTTGGAGGAGCCTCTATTACTTAACAATCCTTATTCCTGTTTATTAATAGTATGTACAATATATTAAATTTTAAAAAAATATTTGAAAATTGGTGTAAAATTTATTTCTTATGACTTAAAAAGGAGATTTAAAAATATATGTACATAAATTAAACTTAAAGTACATTAATGAGATTCAATGTTTGACGATTCGCCTTTCTTCGCTTTTTTCTCTTCGTCGGAAGAATTCGCGTCTTCGATTGCCACTCTATTTGTAATTTCCTCAATTTTATCATCACTATCATTCGCATTAGTACCTTTAATTACCTTCACTTTTACCTTAATCATTTGTTCCGGGCTATCAGCAGGTATTTGTTTTACTGGAGAAGGCGGAGGAGGAGGCGCCTCGTTATTCATTCCAAATTTAAATTTGAATAAATGAAAGCAGTTGATTTCAAATGAAGTTCCAATAATGAATGATATAATAATGCATACCCCAAACAAGACAACAAGCAGAATGAAAGGTATGCATATGATGATTGGAATAGTACTATACCATGCGACATTTTCTAAAAAAATATGAGTAATGTAATATTATAAATTAACTAAATATGTTGTTTAACCTACTTAAGATTCCGTTGATAAAGGCGGAAAAGGCAAGGCCGATTTTTTCAGCTGGAAATAGGAACCAATTGCTTAATTGTTCACCAACCACCATTCCAGGGGTTACAGTCCAATGTATATTAATATTTATATTTTCATAATACTCCTGACATTTATCTCTACCTAGGGTATGTTTTGCGTAATCAAGCCAACCCATTTTAGAAGGATCACATTCCTCAGGCACATCGTATTTTAACTTGAACATTTGTTCCACTTCTTTTTTCTGTAAAACATCCATAAGAATTATTTACAAAATTGTGATTAATAAACAAGCTTACCTGAATTAGGCACATCCATGTAAAAACATAGTCAATAATATACAGAAAAAGTATAAAGAATCGTAATAAACTTCTGAATGATAAACTGCCCTTTAGTAAATAGTAAAGCAGTATTCCTAATAAACAAACAGCCGCAGTTGCAGCTACTTCTCTCTGAAACATTGTATATATAAAATATTCTTTCCATGAAATAAACATCGTTGCAAGATTTTCGGTCGCACTTGGTGTGAACACATTTGTTAAAAGTCGATCAATTTCATTCAATGCTTCCACGTTAAACGAAGGATGCTTCGCAAAATTTTTCAATACGTTGTAGTCATCTGATAATAAGTCAATTGATAATTTACTCTTAAAGCTTTTAGACTCAATGTCATACACTAGAATATTTAATAATAAGTTCAAATTTCTTCTATAGTACGATGATAAAGTCTTAAAATCTATATCAGCAATTTGATCACATTCACACGTTTGATCTTCAGGTAGTCTTATTGGTGAACCATCTAAACTAAACGGATCAATCCACTCAACCTCTGCCTTCATCTCTTTGAAATAAATTAATAGAAAACTAAAAAATAGATAAAAATTCATTCTAAATAAATATAATTAAACAGTTTTGTAATTGAGGTTATGCTTTGATGAGAGTTTTTCAGGCTTTACTAGTTGCGCAGTTTTTGATAAGGTTGCATAATAATATTATTTTTAAATATTTTAACTATTCTACTATAGATGTCGCTTTAAGCGGCTATAAAAATTTTAAAATATTATTTTTTTTATTTAAAATTCGTGTAGTATAATGCAAAAAATATGATTGTAAATATTTTTTGAAACAATGAAATGCTATAAATATTGGTTAAAAATAGGAAATGCACTTTGAAAATATGATATGTAGGTAATCAAGGATACACACATAAATATAATGGCAAAAAAACAAAATTAAATATAAAATCAAACAATTTGCAATATCAAACATTTTCAACCAAATTCAGTGTTATTCATTAAAATTCAAAATTTACAAGAATATAATTTCCCAATCAATTTTTTATAAATAAAAGAAAAAAGACGCGACTTATAAACAATAAAATAAAAAATTGATTGATGAAATAAATTAGCAGAAAAGCTTGTCAATAGAGAACACAAAATTTCCGGTCAGTCTTTCTAAATTTTTGTAATTGTACAAAAGTGCGTCGGCGCTCTTTAAACCAAATTTCATATAACATCGATTTCTAAAACCCTCTTCCGAAGCAGCAAAACACGTAAAATTTATGAAGCATATGCAACTGAAAATAAATATTGAACAGTCGTAATAAAGGTCAAAATAGTTAACACAGCGAATAAAGGATTATACAAATTCATATTAAGGTATATTGTAGTATAAAATTATTATTAATTAACACTGTATTGATACTTAATATTCGCTTATCTATTTCGTCACAGAAATTATGTACTGTATAAGATTAAGCCATGGTTAGTCAAACTGAGACAAACTGGAATTCATTTAGTCGCACGATCGCATATTCAAACGACAAAATGAGTGATGAAGAGGAATTAACTTCTATGGCTTTATATGAGAGCGTGGATTTATCGAAGCCAAGATATGATCAAAACACATATCTCGGACGATTAAGACATTTCATCTCTGTAACGAATCCTTTAAATGTTTTCGCTAGTACTTCTACTCTGGAGCAGGCTAAATGTCTAGTAACGAAATTTAAGTAAGTAATATTATATTTATTACTTTATATTAAATCTTTAACAATTTTTTTTCATACAATTTTAGACGCGGTGAACCGTTACCTGCTAATGTTAGCGAAGAGGATTTATGGAAAGCCAAATCACTTTACGACTCGGCTTTCCACCCAGATACGGGTGAGAAAAACATCTTGGTTGGAAGAATGTCGGCACAAGTACCATGTAATTTATTCATTACTGGCATGATGATGACTTTTTATAAAACTACACCGGCCGTTATATTTTGGCAATGGCTGAATCAGTCTTTTAACGCCTTAGTCAATTATACAAATCGTAGCGGCGATGCACATATTTCCACAGAGTACGTATTATAATAGTAAATTCAAATTACTTTTACTTTTAATTACCATCAATTAGCATTCTTGCATTTCCAAATTCCTTCACACATTTATCAAGGACATTACATTATTTGAAGAATTTTTTGAACAACTGCCATAAAAAATGCGTGATTATAATGTCTTATCATTATACATAAAAATTAACTATGATTTTATTACTTTTGCGTAACCTCATTATTTCCAATCGAATTTATAACTGTGTTTTTATATTTTTTACATTTAAAAAACTGGTTGTTTACGGCGTATAAATTATTTATTATTGCGCATTGTTAAAATCCACAATATATTTTATATTTGTTAAAACACAAAAAAACAGTATAATATTTTATATGTATGTAATGATGTCACATATTAGCATATGTAGGTTAAATTTAGATAACTTTTTACACCCATTTTATCATCAATACGTCGAAAGAAACATAATCAAAGAATCAAATACGATCGGTTTTGTAATAAGAACTGCTTTTTTAATCTACATAGCCGGCTTGTGCGCGTGTAAACAAAACGCAATAATAAAATCGAATCAAGAAATATGATTTTATGATTTTAAAAATAACTTTTTCTAATGTAATATAAAACTTTCATGCAGCTATTTATCGATATGAAATAATTACTACTAAAAATCTGTAATAGAATTATGTCTTTGATAATTATCATTCCATATATTCTATAAAAGTTCACTAAGATCAATGCAAAAGCAATTAAACGCTAGTATTAAAAATAATCATAAAAATCAAAATTTTATTAACGAAATTAATGTGTCAACTCTTATGTAATGTTTTATGGTTTTTTATTTTTATAGCCAAATGATGAAGTCCTATGCCCTGGCAACAGGAGGTGCAGTAGGAACAGCATTAGGTCTAAATAGATTAGCTAGAAATGCACCACCAGTTGCGGGGCGTCTTGTTCCATTTGTCGCTGTAGCCGCCGCTAACTGTATCAATATTCCATGTATGCGAGCGTCCGAATTGAAAAACGGCACGCCAATCTTTGACCAAAATGGCAATCGTATGGGAACATCTAGAAATGCTGCCGAAAGTGGAATTAAACAAGTTATATTTAGTAGAATTCTTATGGCATCACCTGGAATGGGTTTGTTTCCCCATAAACGAATTTCTATTTTATAATAATTCGTATTTTTTCAGTTGCCATACCGTTTGTAATGAATCACTTCGAACGTGTCGGTACATTTTGTAGATATCCGTGGGCTCAATTACCCCTTCAATTAAGTATGCTCGGTGTAGTTCTCGTCATTTTCACCCCCATTGGCTGTGCACTTTTCAAGCAACGCGCGGAAATAAAGTATAACGACTTGGAACCGGAATTACAAGTATTAAACATATTAAATATTTTTCACTGCCATATAATTTGATTGATTTTTAAATTTCAGCAAAAGTTCAAAGATAAGTTGGGCAAAGATACACCATATGTGTTCTTTTACAACAAAGGTTTATAAACAAACAAAAAAAAGTAGTAGTATGTGTTATATACTTTGACCCTTTATTACGACAATAAATGAAACTTAGCAACTTCACAAATTATATCACCGTAAATAAACAATACTATAACAAAATGATTTATTTATTTATTATTATTTTATATATTTTTTTATATAATGAACAGACTTTTGTCACTAAATATATCAGGTTGTGTGGCCTTCCACGCTGCCTGAAAAACTGCACTTGGCGATTTCACTAGCTGAATTACGTCAGGCAAATCCGGCAATGCCACCACATAGCCTAAATGGGTATTTAATAATATTGTTTATTAATGCTAATTCTAGTAATTTTATATTACTTGAAGATGGTGCGGTATTATTGAATTACCTGGAAACCACGGAGGCCTTTGTGAACCACGCAATTGGACCCTAGATGAATGTTGCGGCGGTTCCAAATGGAGTAAATATTCAATTCCATCCACTACAGGATCAAGTTCTGGACTATCGTCTTGATTCTCGGTTGCAATAAAAGTATTAGCTGGTGGCGCACCGACTACTTCAACAATTGGATCCAAATCTGAAATTAACGCTTTCGTAATGTACCTAATCGACAATTAATATATTTTGATAAAAAACCTTCGATTCCCCACGGTGGAATTTCTTGTGTTAAAAGCGGCAACATGTTTGTATTTCGCTTCTTGCCCTTCCTTGCTACATTTTTCGATCGAATCGGTTCGAAACCGTTCGCTGCTGTGTAGGTAGCATCACTTATTAGACCAGAAGAATTTGTTTCTGCTTTAACTGTAGCTTTTAAAACGTCAGGAGTAGTGGCCATTTCCTCAACTTGACTGGGAATATTGGCTGGTACTACAATATCTTGCAATGGAACTGGTGCTGCTGATGAAACATCAATAACGGGATCCATTTTGTTATCGGCAAAAAGATAATTGTACATATCTTTCGGGGTCGAATCCATGGTTAATCCGCGTTCCTCGGTATTGAGCATACTTGCTAATAATTCGGGATTTGGTTCGGCTTGTTCTTCATCAGCAGTTGGATGATACATTCCTACACTCTGAACGTAATTTCGTTAAATTTTGGTGTAAGAAGCAGTCATGTAATAATTACTTGTTCGAGAACTGATACTGAATCAGGATTTAACTGTAGTAATTCGACATTTTTTCGAATGCCGTAAGTGGTAGGTCTTGACACTTTCAAGTCCGGAACAGGCAAACCTCTAGTTCTATCAACATCTGCGCTTTCTTCTTGAACTAATCTTAGCACCTGTTGCGGATCTGGAGGGTCTTCCTTTTCTTGCAGCTATATAAAAGTAATTTTCCATTTAAATATTTAATTTAATTAGACTAAACCAATTTGAAAATAGAATAACACATTAACTAATTGCGCGTCAAAATGCTTATAGTTAATACCCAAAATGTATTCACATTATTATTTACTTTTGCAATTCACACATTTATAAATAAATTGAGAAAACCGACGTCTAATATTTGTGTAGTTAATGTATCTTGGCTTGAAATTTAAATGTAACATAGGAATTCATTTCCTATGTATAGTGAACCAATGTTGATTAATTAATGAAGGATTAAATAAACACTAGGCAGGATTTGTATATATAAACCTACAAAAATCTAATTGCTGCAGACACCGGAAGGTTTTAAGCATAAACATTTTAAAGCCTTTAAGTCAACAAGTCAATAAATACAGTTTTAACTGTAAAAGAGTTAACGCGGCATTGTTTCCCTCCGAATTATAAAGAAAAATATTGATATTTTTTGCAAATTTGTGAAAATTACATTATTTTGCTTTGAATAATAACGGATTTAATTAATTAAACACACAATAACGCCAACAAATAATTCATTACAACTTTGCATAAATCGAAATGATTATACACGGACGAGATAAAAGGTTTTGCGGTTACCCACCATCAAACTAAAACTACCATAAATTATGAAATATTTTTTTTTTTAATAACCATAACTCATTCCTATTCTTGTCGTGTGATTTCTTCCACATTTAAGATTGATTTGGTAAACGTAATGTTTTTGAGGAATTATAGAGATTTTTCCTCATCGTACAATATTAACAAGATGAATTTGTTATTGTTTATTTATATTGTTGTCACAATTAGTCTTAACGATGACCTAACAGATCGAAATATATTGATTAAATACTTAAAAATCTGCGTATTTTTACTAAAACTTATAAACGTCTATTAATAATAATAATATTCTTAGGTACTTAATTCATTTCAGTATTTTCTTATTATAATACCATTTTTTGCGAACTTCTGTGTAGGTATTTTTCTACCCGTTATGACGTACCGTAATTTAGTAAACTAATTTGGGTCGGATGATCAACTATAAATTTTGTAACAATTAAATTTTTGTAATTTTATGTAAGTATATGAATTCCACTTATTGTTTATTTAATTTTTTATTAATTAAATTTACATACCTTTGATACTGTACTTACGAAAGCCTCTAGCTACGTAAGTTACGAATCGTGGCTTGTTCATTTCGAATTTAGAGAATATATGTGAAAATTTAAACAAATAATAGCGTTATTCAATTTCCCATTTGGCAAAAAATTTTTAATAATGCGGAATATATAAAAAATTACTTTATCAGTTTCGTAGGTAACACATTTTGATGTTTGTTTTACTCCAGGACCTTTTGAGAGCGTATTTGTTATATTTATTGTTTCCCGTACTGCACTTGGAAAACCTCTTTTCGGTAACGGGGCTCTTAAATGTAATTGTAGTAATTAGATAAAATAACGATCGCAAAAGGAAATATTACATTTTTTGAATATCCAGCTCAGTTCGCAAAGCTTCATTTACGTTAAGCGTTTCCACACTGGTCAATTGCTTAGCAAGTATTTCTGGCTTTCCTGGCGTTCTTATAACTGTTTTTGATGTGGAAATCTCTGCTGATGTTAATACCTCACCGTCATCAGTCATAATCTTTCGCGGTCTAACTACATTTTGTCTTGCTCCCATTGCCTTTAACATTTTATCTGGACACATCTCATTGCTTTTTAACAACTCTTTTGTTATTTGCTGTTGCAATTCGGATTGCTGAGGACATTCATCTGTAGTGCTCAAATCCATCTAATTTTAATACTACATATTAATCTTATTCTCATTTTTCACAATCGGTACTTGTATACCTGTCTTTCCATCTGATGTTGTCTATCTTGTGAATAAGGACCTTGTGAACTGCCACTTCCACCCATGTAAGCCGAACTAGACGGTAAACCTTCATAAGCAGAGGACCGCTTCATAGGGTTTCGACTGTCTTGACTGCTTTTATAATCTCTCCCGCGATGGTCATCTTGAGGATTTGCATACAACGTGCGTTTACCTTGCTGTGATCTTGGATTTTGCTGCATTTGCATCATATATTTTCCAGCTGCTGCCGCACTTGGCGCTTCAATTCTGGTTTTCGTTATTCTCCCCGTTGCATTTTCGCTTGTTATTGAAGTAGTCGAGCTTATAATTCTAGAATGATGTATATTTTTAATTTTAAAACGAGTTGCTCTTTGAAATGGTCATAGAGAAGAGCGATTAGTGGCAATATTATATACTGACTTCACTGCTTGCTTTTGTGACATTTGGCTACTTCTAGGAGCGGGTAAACCGACTCTACTACTAGTAGGTTGTCCATAGCTTCTAGCAGAGGAACTAGGTTGAGGAATTCGTCGTCCTGGTGCAGGTTGAGGTATTCGTCCTCCTGCTGTAGACGTCCTATATAATTGAATATTATATAAAATGATTTATTGAAATTAATTTGGTAAACTTGCCTAGGTCTTGGAATAGCCCCGGTTGGTGCATTTCTTCCGGTGGAACTAAGCGGAGCCGCATACAACGCTATAAAAAATAGCCGTAAAAAGGGAATAGAAAAATTCACTTACAACACAAACTATTTGTTGAAATTTGTTGATTTGGCAAAGGAGCGGTCTCGAGTTTTTGTGAAAACCTTGTTATCCTCGTAGGTATTCCACGCTTTCCGGATGGAGGTGGTGGTCCCAAAGACATTTTACATTAAATTTAGTATCGCATTTATTTAACTGTTTTTAATTACGAATCATTACAAATAATGACAGTTACTTAAATACATAATAACATATGCAAACTTGGATATTTAAATTACAATCCTGGCATTATAAATGCTACATTATCTAATATTTTTGTTAATTGATCAGGCGAACAACTGTTTTCTTGCAGTTCGGGAATTTGCTGTGTTAAACAAAGTAGAGGACCTAAAGCACAAAGTAGAGAATCGAGCAGAACGGATAAACTTCCAGATACAGCAATTTGGCCCTGAAAATACGCAATTACCTCACAAATTTTCAAAAATGACTAATAGATTACCTCATGTTCCTTTAAACGTTCACCAATAATTGTTAAACTCTCTCCAAGTAGTTTCAAATGTGCAGCCACATCAATGGGTTTAATTCCTGTTTGTTGCTTAAAATTAGCAGAGGCGTCTTTCCCTCGTGGACTTGGCGGTGAGATATTTGAGTTTCCTACGCTGGGCGTACCAAGTTGGAATGGTGTTAAAGTGGTGGCTGATTTTCCCGACGCTATCTTTCGATTTATAAATTTATTATTTCCAGTCTTAACATTCGCTTTCATATCGGCTTGTTCTGGAAATGGTTTTGAATTCAAGCGTTTAGCTCGACGTCGCCAGGTGAATTTCTCGCCGGAGGACACGACGGCCCACAATTCACCTAGGCGCTTCGATATTTGTGAAAAATCCATTTCTGGATTTTCTTTAATGAGGTTGGCACGAATTTCTCGTGCCCATAACATGTATGCTGTGAATCGTGTTTTACCTGTAAGTTTTAAAGTAAACTACTACTAAAAGCCGATAATATGGCCCTTAACACATAAGCTTAGTCGATTTTCCAGTCAGGTCCGCTTAATGTCATGCGCTGTTAATAAATTTTGAAAAGAAAGCATAAACTTATAATAAATCTTACCCTTGTCTTTTCTATGAGTCTTGTTTTTGGGTAAAATCTTCCCGTCCTTTATAACCAACCGCTTCTTTGTTGATTTCTCGGACATGTAAAGACTTTGTTGCGATGAACTATCGGTATCATCAAGTCGACGAAAACCTCCTTGCTCAGCTTCGTCATAATCGCTTTGGGAATCATCCATGCTTTCACTCGATGCAGCTTGAGATTCATCAAAATGTTCCGTTTCATAATCTGATGCACTTTCCTGACTTCCATAATCTCCATATTCATAATCCTAGTATAAGGCATAAATATAAACTCAGGTATCTATATTATTATTACAAAAACCACGTGGGAAATTTTTACAAATATTTATTTTTTTAATATATCGGTATTTCGACCGCTCGGCCATCATCTGGGCTGATAAAACTACAGAGAATGCAGCTGTTTATGACAACCAAACTCAAAGTAATATGATTTGTTACATTAATATAAAATTGTATGGAAAGTCGGTACTTTCTTAATTATAAAAAAAGGATTAAGTAAATATATGAATTTCCTTAACGTTGTTGATAAGTTTAATAATAAAATATGTAGTGAAGCTTATATCCCTTATTTCATTTCAAAGTCTTTAAGATATTAACAACGAGTTGGTGTTAATTTTTGGTAAATTCTTGTAAAGTTGAGTTCATGTTGAAATAAAGTTGCAACATTAGGACGCTATGTAGACCAATAATAGGCAGATGGTAACCTCATTTGCAATCCATAAGTTTCAACTTCTTCTCAACCTAAACTCAACTTTGAGATAGTAAGACCAGCAATACGTTCAAAAAACGACAGACGTTCAATAATCTTATCTTATATACTCAATAATAAATTTTATCAACTTTTTTGCTGTTTTTAACTGTTGGTGTTATATTAATACTCAATAATATTAGAAAAAAGAAATAAGTTTTTCTTAAACTTTTAAAACATATAATTCTTTCTGGAAATCATTGAATTATTAATAAATACAAAAAATTCTTTCAATTTTGATTCAATCACGCTTAGTATACAATAATATTGTATCTTGCAAAATGGGTCAATAAAATTGCTTTTTCAATAAATTAATGATAACATTGAAAGTCTAATAAAAAGAATATAAAGTAACCCGTTAATGTTACTTTGCTCAACGTTCAAGGTCTAAATTAGACACTCCTTTTGATGCAATGTACAACGTTTTTATTACGGACAGTTTGTTCAAATAAACTCGCATTGGTTACATTCAATTGAACCATCCGAACATCGACATACTGATTGAATTTTACTATTTGTTTTTGTTATTTTAACCTTATTCTTGGTAGAGCGGCATGGTTCTCCAATAGCAATCTTTTACTTACATCGTTTATTTCTTTTTGTGGTGAACCAAAATCCATCTTTCTTGGCGATGCTTCCTCAAAGTCGTAATTGACCTATAAAATAAAATAAATTTGTTCAAAATTTTTTGAGATAGGTTAAAGTTGAAAACACATCTTACATCAACTTTTGCTTTCTTGGACGATCCGAAATCGCTTGTTTCAGATTTTCTTTGAACGTTCGCTGATTGTCGCTTAAATGGTCGATCAATTTCATCCAATGATTCAAAATCCATCAGCTTTGAAGACTTTTTTCGCACTCTTCCACTTCTTGATATACCTGTCACCTCTAAATCTGTCAAAGTGATTAAGAAATTTAATCCGAAGTATAACAACAATAACAATTATAAAGAACAAAACAACTGGTTATTTAAAAATGCATTTGATTACTTTTAATTATTTTATTATGAAATATAATACAAAAACATTAAATTATTCATCATCTTGTTTCCAACCGTCCTCATCGCTGAGGAATCTTCGTTTAGCAGTTGTGTTCATGTAAGGTCTGAATACCCATTCTGTATCAGCAGCCTCAATAGCATCTAAGGTGCCCAATTTTATTTCGTATAGCTTCAATTGAAATCTAGGCCCCACTTCTGAAAGCTCAATCTACAAAACAACAATTAAAATTATTGAAACGTATTGAATTACTGATATCAACCTGTCGCTCAACTTTCTTATAAGTATGATGTCGGAAACAAATATAATCGTCGTGATTAGCGAATGTAATAACGCGTTTTGAATCCTCTTTAGGTACTGGAAATAAATATTTAAGTATCGACTTGGTGCGTTCTGCTAGCTTAGTTTGGAAGTTGTGAAATATTAAATGCGGATATTGTTCGCTCATCGTTCCAATTTCTGGGATGTCATGTCGCATTACAACATCGGATATAGTAAAGTATGCTGTTGGTCCGTAAGGTAAGTGGCATATCACTAATCCGTCGGGATTTCCACGATGTTCGTGCACTACTATGAAATCAGTAACATCGTTTGCTTTACACGCATGGAGTAACTGCTTCATTTCGTAGTTGCCACGATTCATGCGTTGTGTGTTGGGAAATATTAATCTCAATTCCTTTGTAAATTGTTTTAATTTACTACTCGGGTCGCGTGATGTTGTAATAACAATTTTTGGATCTTCAACTCCGGCATATCTGTATTCATCGTCTTGAGAATTAGCAAGTCCACCTCCACTTTCTCCACCTATTCACCAAATTTCAACTAGAATATTGTTCATATTCCTATTAATTGAACAAACCTATTTCAACTGCACGTTGCGGTCCTTCATCGGTCCAGTCAATTTGTTTTTGTATTTTCAAGGCGTCCTTTTGTAAGTCGGACTGTATCCTTATATTGTTTTCCACAGCATGATCTATACGATTCTTTTTGTCTTCTTTTGATCTGTGTGCACTTTCTTGTGCTTTTCGATATAAATACTCACGACGTAAACGTGCTTGCCTCCGCAGCATTTTTCACACATAACCTCACTTTTTAACAATTTATTACGTCATAAATTTTAGCATTTTTAGACTTAAATGCAAAATTTACACTAAATGCCGATACTTCAACTAATAATAGTTGATATGCGAATAAAAAAGTACTTTTTTAAAGATATTTTTTAAAATTTATTTATTACAACAATGTAAACAAAACAATAATTACCTTCCGCCTTTTGTTTCTTTCCTTGGAACTCCATCGTTAAAACTGATTATTCACAACAAAAATCACTATAAAATAAAAGTCTTTTTTAATAATATTAATAATTTATTGAACGAAAAACATTTTATTTGCTTTTTTAAAGAATTTAGAGAGTATTGATAATCTTGGTTAGACAACACTATATGCTTGCGTGTACTGTAGGTAACATTAATTAAATTACAGTTGAATTTTAATTATAATCCACAACTTCTATAATCACAGATAAAACTTATTATACATATATCAATACTTAAATGTATAATTAAAAATCATTCTCAATCGAATCATAGAACGATTCTGTAAAATAAAATAGATTAGTAATTAAATTCATATGAATAGTTACACAAAGTACCTTGTTCCATTTTGTTCATAACAATTTCATATTGATTATTATAATCCCTGAGAGTATATTTCGGTGTATTGCTATTAATGTCCATAATATGAACTTCTTTTGTATTAACGTATGGTATGTTTAAACCAACGTTGGACTTATCGGCCGAAAATAATTGTAAGTGTTCGAAAGGCTCAAATAATTCAAAAGCGTCAGATTCAATATTCCAGGTGAACATACAACTTGTCACGTATAGATGCTGTTTTCGTGGAACGTTTGTTTCACACAACTTGATTGCACCTATTTTTATCACAGCTTGACAAACAATGTAACCACCTAATGGACAAATCTATAAAAAATTCTCGTCTTAGATAAATGAAATGAGTGCAAAATTTGATGAAATATTACATATAGTAGTTTAATGTCATAATCTTCGCAATACAGGAACTGTAATTGGTGTTCGGCACACAGTCTTTGAGCTCTAATTTGTACAAATTGCTCGCAATCAAACGAACGTTGCGTCACAATTAATTGTGTTTCTAATACTTGATCAGCTTTAAACTCTGGTACTACATCTAAATGTTGATCGGATAATGTTTGAACTATTATTGGAATCTCTATTGGTATATTATAATCATCTAAAAAATATTGTAAGATAAAAATATGATAATAGATAATGTTGTAGTATAGGGTGGGTCAACGTTGACTAAACGATTTACAATGCATATATATAACTTTTTTTAATTATCGCAGACAAATAACCTCAAAATTTGCTCTTATTCCACTAATATTTTGCTCTAGCCGCTGAATTATTTCCATTTCATCGCTGTAAATATGATCTTGTCCAAAATAAAAACAGTTGGTGTGAAATTTAAGAAATCCAAGCAAATTATGCATCAATGGTGTATATTCGAATAGCAATTGAAGGTAATCCCAATAAACGGCCATTCTATAGAGCAACAATTTTACTTTTTCGAAAGAAATTCCTTGGCCTCCACAGTCCATAAATTTGATGCTGCATAGCCTCTTTGTATGGAGTTTGAATTAAAAGACCGTGTTTACAAAAATAAAACAAACAATTCAGCAGCTTCAGTAAAATATTCATGCATATACAGATAATTTTAATCCTAAAACTTTGCGTTAAGTGATGTAAAAACCTTTAAAAAATAATTATTTGAGGGTACAAAAGTTATTTATATATTAGGTTGTTTAGTCCAAGTTGATACTTGTCAAATGTAGAATGTTGTGATTCGCAAGGAAATATTCAATGCTTACGTGCAAGGATCAAGAAATAAAAGACTTATGCAAGTTTTAATTTAAAACAAAACTTGAGGATGTACTAAAAAGTACAGGTTCGTGATGAGAGTAAAACGTTAGTAGGCCGTAAATTGAAGTACTTTTTGATCCTTTTTGTTAGTAAACGTAGAATATTTTCAATCATATCACACAATATGATGTCTGAAATAGCTGGGAGTATCTACATCGTACAATGTTTCATATTTTAGTAAGTTGATAACATTACCTCTACTTTGTCCTGATACTAATGAGCCATTTTCGAAATCGACACTAGAATATCTACGAACGACTTTCTTAATCCATTTAGAGGCTTCATCTTTTTTCGAATCTACAATTAGTAAACCAAGCGATTGTTGTACTCTATGATCGTTAATATACGAAGGAGGAAAATTATTGATTTGTCGTAGAATTAGCTTTGAATCGTAATCGGAACAATCGCTGTCCATGCTAGGCGAATAAACATTGACTTTTCTAGCTGATTCTCGTGGACTGATTGGAGATTTAGAGTGATGGGGTGAGTTACGGAAGCTAGGACAACAGATATGGCGACCGGCTGGACTAAATTGTCCATTGCGTGAATTTGGCGACTGCATCGGTGATCTAATACCGGATGACCGTGGACTTAAAAACAAGCCCATATTTAGATCGGACGATTTGATACCCTTCGATTTATATAAAAAACGACGTTCACGTCGCAACGAATTAAACGGCACAATATTCTCGGAATTATCTTCCGAGAATTCATATTTTTTATCGGCAAGACGTCTTTTACGAAAGGAACTTAATTTTTCACACTTTTCATTCTCTTCGGTAAACTCGTACGCTTTTTCAGCAATTTTTCGGTCAATTTTTGGCTTATCATTATTTTTTTGTGAATTTGAGCATTGTGGCATCGGAAAACAATAATCTTTACTTTGTATACGTTTAATACGCGAATCGAACACGTTTGAATCGTACGTATTATTATAACTTTTACCCGTTACGTTTAATGGCTCACAACTGATATTTAATTCGTGAAAAGGTTTAGAGTAATCGTTACCTTCTAAATCATATTCACTAAAATCTTCTAATATTGCTTCAACTATACTATTAGCGCTAAAATTATCACTTGCAGTCTCTGATACTTCGGACATATTGTCAGTCATTAAGTGTGTTTTAATATCATCATCGCGTGGCAAATTTGTAAATAAAGGCATTGGAGGAGTCGATGGCTTATAACAGGAAGTGTTTAAAATGTGAATGTAATGGCCAGTATTTATAACTAAATAGTCTGGATATGCCAATGACACATTAGGATTAAATTTGGGAATGGGACACGCCATTGTAAACATGTAATGAAGCATAAAACCATGGGTTAAGCACCAACCTTGTGCTAAAGAATCTAAAACAAATTAATATACAATTAATAATACATTAGAACACATATCAACATTTAAAATTTTATATATTTATGTACATGTAGATAAACTTAAAAAAATATATTGTCTTTTTTTCAAATTAGTAATAATAAGCCTACTTTTTAAATAGTACGTACTCTATATAGCAAAATATGTAATTACGTACTACTAATACCTAAATTAACAAATAGACAATGATATGTTATCGCTATGTATACGTGTATACAATATCTAAATGTGTTTTTGCATATTAATAAGCCGAAGAATTGTAACTTGTTTCGATAAACTATTTAGATGGAAATGTATTTCTTTTATCCCAAAATGGTAGTTGAAAAAACAACAATTTTTGAATCACGTTAAACACTAAGAACTTCGTAATAAAATAATCAATCCAACCTTCGTGAGTCTAGTATGTTCTTCATTTTGAATATATGTTAGGTCTAGGATTAATTGTCTGTCACTATTTGTTGTTTCTTAACTCGAATATTGTAATAGTTCTTTATACATTAATAACATTTATTTGCCTCTTTGTTGTAGAAATGGTTTCGTTCTGTTTTGCATGGTGATAACTGGAAATATCTTTTAGTAAAGAACCGAGTGAAAACGATGGATCGTCTTATTAACCAGTTCTTAGTACATAGTTAAAATTGTATTATGCATGCTTTTACAAATTTACTTTTTGAATCAGTATGACTTATAATGTTATAGCTTACCGTCAATTTGTCTAACATTTTCGTTACATACTTTACAACTATCTTGTAGCGGCAGTGTTAAAATTGTAAGAACAGCCATCCCTGGACTGCCATATCTAAAAGAAAGATTCATATTTAACCAAGGTTAATATTGTGTGAAACATTGCAGCAACTTACACCACTCCGTAACAATACAATTTGTAAGGGTCAGCTGGATGTTGTAGAAATACAATATCCTCTAATACGGAATCTTTTAATAGCTTAAATATTCGATGTTTGGTCACGAAAATAAAGGGTTTGCCCGGCACAAATTTCCACATGTACAGTTCGTAATCGATTGAAGGACTAAGCGATTCAGACATAATTTCTCTATAACTAATAAAAAATCTTCCACATACGGTGAAACCCATGTAGTTATGCACGCTTGAATCACAAAATTGTCAGTTGGAATGTTGGAAAATTTAAGCAACAACTTACTAGGCTTCCTCATTTGGTAACAAATCTTCTAATACAAATCTGCATTTATTATTTATATCATTAAATATTGGTTCAGTCTTAGAATTAGGATTCCTTGTTACACGTCCATATATCTAAAAATTAAAGTCAGCTTAAATACATTCGACATATAAAAAAATCAATAAAGTATAAAATAAATAAAAAGTAATTAATTTAAGATTAAATTAGACATAAAATATAGAACTGTGTTATGAATTGTATTAATTTATAACAATATTTATTAATTATGCAAATAAACAATGCAAACGATAAGTAAATTTGCATGTTTATACCGAAAATGTAAATAAAAACAGTGTGGATTGCAGATTCGTAAGAAGCTTTTAGGTTAGTTACCTGTCGGTTGTTTAATTTCGAAACAACATTTATGGAGTCAATTGAATTCTTCTTACTATCTAAACTGGGGAATTTACTTCTTGGGCCATTACGTTTTACAATTAACGATAATTCCGAACAAATTTCTGAACTATCTGAACTAGATTCGTCTTCATGCGACGCCATATTTAAATATTTTAATTCCATGTTTTTAAACAAGTGCTGCCAAAATTTAAAATTTTTATTGAATAAACTTTAAATCTTTGAGCAGGACACGAACGTAGCGTGTGTTTTGATTTCAATTGTAATAATGAAAGTATGTAAGCATAATTTTATTTATTTTATTGCGTTATCAAATTACGTTAGTCATTTATCTTCTAAACAAAGTTGTAAATCATCAACTTGGAAATTTCTTAAGTTGTGAGGTTAGAAAATAAAACAATCAAATGACAAACTGCGTTTTATAAAAAATGATAAGTCATATTAAATGGCTTAAATCATGTAATATTAATTAAATAATTGTTGTGAATAACTATAACAACCTTTTTGTAATGATAAAAAAATATATTTTCAATATGCACTCTTTGTTGATTTTTTATACTTATATGTTTAATCAAGTATTTTATCAATTTTATTACAGATTACATCAATTAAATTAATTAAAAAAAATCACGGCATTTATTTGAAACAGATTGTGTGATTGGTTGCATAGAGTTGGATATAAAAATGGGAGAACATGGATAAATAAAATGTAGAAAATATTTAATTACAAAAGTTATTTATATGTTTGGTAATATAATAAAATGGTTAATGGTTAATGGTTTTTAATCTTTATGATGTTTAAATAATATTTTATAAAAAATAATATCATTTATTAAATGCAATGATTGTTGTTAGAAAAATATACAAAAAGTAAATTATTATAATTGTAATTTTTAGTATATATAAAACATTAAATTGTTAACATTATTTGTTGAAATAAGTGAATATATTTGGTAAAACAATTAAAAAAATAATTATAAACCATTCAGATAATTTAGATCATTTACTGCATCTACTATATTATTCTTTCTTTAGTGTAATATTGGCTGCCTATGTATAATCTCTATTTTATTACAAATAAGATTAGTTATCATAAATAAGTTTTTATATCATTAGTTGGATAAATTTCCAACAATGCAACTTTAAATAAAATTTATAAAATAATTTACAATTAAACTATGTTTATTTCGTGTGAAAAGATTTAATTAATTTTATTATTCGTTCCAGAAAATAGAAGTAAATCGTTTTTTTTCTAATCAAAAGATGTTTGCGAATAAAAAAATTCATTCGTCTATCCCTGTTTTACCAAATATTTGTATGAATCCGAGTTGTAAGAAGCTGAAAAATATAAGCCAAATGTAAATAATCTCCCTACAAACAAACTAAAATTAAAAAGAAGCGGGAAAGCAAATAGAATTTCCTCCTACAACACAAAAGCGAATGCGCACGGTTTGAAAGCTCATATCGTAGCACAACGGCAAAGCTCGTTCAGGGAGGGGGCCGTTCACAAGACGGGGTACGTTCTAAAATTCAAATCAACTCCTTTTTAATAACATTCCAATTAATTATTTAACAAAATTAGAGCGTGATTGTACTACTGTAAGTGTTAGTTAAACGTAATAAACATTAATTAATCCATACTATTAACGCATCTCCGGTATAATACCGAACCGTTGTGATTTCCCTCAACGCGCAGACATTTTCATGTCAGTAGCATAGAAAAAAAAAGACAAACGTACGTGCACGTATACTACTATACTCTATACAGAGAGGGAAATGACTAGAAAAATCTTTAATAAAACGTGTGTAAATCGTATTTTATGAATTAAAATGCGCGAATTAACCGGGAACGATTAAACAAATCGTCGAATCGCAGGCATAAAATGCGAATAAAAACCACCAATCTTCTCCCATTTCGATAATATAACGGTATTAAAATCTAAGTGATTTAAAAGTTGTAAGTGGAATGAATGTTAGTCTAGTTCCAGACTATAATATTGATTAAGCTCAACCAACACTCGAGTAAAATACAAACGCGGCCATTCTCTCCTCCTTTCCTATACTATATAGATCTATTCGTCGTATTTTTTAATACACACTGTTTGCGTTTGCCGAAATTCCACCGCCCATACGGATTTCGTAAAAATGCAATGGATCCCACATGCGAATAAACACAGAAAGTTTCTGTGCAAGAAATACCATAGGTGATGATGCTTTCTATTTTATTTAGGTATACTTTGATTATTTTAGTTGTGATTTTTTTTACTATTAAATAAATTATTATAGATATATTATACCTAGTTATTACATTTATCGAGCACACTGGATGCTAGCTAACTGAGCATGCAAACACATTTGTTTATTTAGTAACGTTTGTATTTTTTGCTTTCATTGCATGTTTATGTAACTATTGATTGGAAAAAATTATATAATCTCAACATAATGAATGGTATTGGTTAGGAAACTCTATGGTTTTGTTTAAATATAGTTTCATTCATTCTATTTTTATATCTACAGTTAGAGCTAGATAAATTTGTCAATTTTAAAATATTTTTATTATTCATTAAAAATAAATAAATATTTTATCATTTTAATTATTAATTTTTCTATATTTCTGTTTAAATATATAATAAAAAGTTTATAAATTCTATTTTTATGCAAAGCTATGTATTTTTGTTTAAATATTTAAGAGTTTTTTCAAGCTATTTTAATATAAATCTAGAAAAATTAGTACAATATCTGAAAAATGGATAATGTGTAATCTTTTTAGCGTAATTTTACATTACAGGAGTGTATTTATCAAAGCTTTATAAATTTATTGTAACTTTAATCACAAATTTCTTAATATTTTTATCTAAATACTTATAAATTGATTTATTCTATGTTTATATAACATGAAGCTAAATAAATTAGTACAATATTGGAAGAATTTGTAAATTTTAAAATATTTCTTGCAATTTTTTATAAAACTTTATAAATATTTTATAATTTTAACTAATTCGTCAGTATTTCCATTTAAATGTCTAGTAGCTGTAGTTAGTACAATATTTGAAAGATCTCTAAATTTTAAAATAGTTTGTATAACACAGAATTTATTAAATTTATTGAAACTAAATAAACATATTATAATTTTTACAATATTATAAACATTTTTACGTCACTTGCGGTCCATTTTTTGAGGTGGATCGACGTAATCCAACTAAATTAGAGTTTATATTTATTAATTATTATCTTTTAGCACATTTGTGCACCATTTATTGACATTGGATAAATTAGTAATTTGAAAATTCAACAAATTTTAAAACATTTTTAGTAATAAACATATTAAAATTTTAATTACTAATTAAAATTAATGTAAATTTGTTTATGGCAAACGCAACTATACCTATACTAGGTATATGTGACATGATTTTGTGTAGCCCAACTATTATAATAATGATAATATTGCGTTGCTTTTAATGAAAATGTACACACACGCAGCAGCAGCATCTGATTGAAAGTTTAATATATTGAGTAATTAAAAGTTTTCAGAAAATATTATACGTTTAATGATTATGTAATGTTCGTTGTGTGTGTTCGTGTTGTGGGGTGTATGTCATATAGAAATTTGTAATCATGTACAAAATGCGGTTTTGATTAAATTTTGCACTCGCATTAAACGTAATTAATTCCTTTGACTCGTTTTAAATTATATTAAAAATTTCGGCAATAGAGAGTGATTAAAATGAAAGCGCGGTTTTGTTGTATTTTGCACGTAAGATTGAAGCGCCAGACCACGCCTACAAATAAAAGTTAAATTGACCGGCGCCTTCACCGAGATGAAAAAAAGAAACCTACTGTAAAATATTTGCTTCAGAATACTTGTAGCACAGCGCTCGGTATTATTGTATTTTTAGATTACTATATATGAAATTACATTCAACACGTTTTATCTCTTATTAGGTTTGTTTTTTATTCCACTGAACATGAACATATGTTCATGCACATGAACTTATGTGCATGAACATGTTTCCTCTATGTGCCGCTGGTGCAGTGTGGCGCTGTGATAGTTGACA
>JARJDW010009705.1:0-13016 GCA_030264715.1 Adinopsis sp. GC000173
TTGCTTCACAAGCAATTTTGCTCTCTTATTCCGCTTTCCAATAAATTGCATCTCTTATACGGAATTTGAAAGAGCAACACTTGTATTTTGCAAACTAATTTATATTACTTATAAATTGTGCATAATCTAAGATGTGTATATAGTAATTATTTAACACGTTTCTATATATTATCAGTCTCGAGATGATTTATTAATAAGTTGGATGGTTTATAATATTAATTTAGTGAATGAATGGAAAAAGATTGCAACTTGATGTATTATTACAAATGAATGCAATTTCGCATACAACTAGAGAATATTAATAATATCCCAACATTTAATTGAATCAATTAATCATAGACATCCTAAATATATGTAATAGTATTCAAGCGACATAGCGCTTCAATGATTAATGGCGCGCACTTGAATGTCCCAAACATGAGGGCGCCGCGCTGAAATATTGAATCGTCCTTGAAATTTTGATAATACGCTCGTTGTTGCTGCATATATGTATAGATGAATTATTCGTGAGGATGAAACCATTGCGTAAAATTTCATTTGATGCGAAGTATAGGTGTTGTACTACAATATATATTGTGCACGTTCCCTTTTCGTTCAATATTTGATTGTGTGTGTGTAATCCGGGGCAGTTTACCCTCCTCGCTCGCTCACCATCGTCGTTTCTTTGAATTACACTACTAACATCTTGTATTAAATTCCCCGCTTTTTATTGAGGACATCTTTTATGGACATGGATTGTATTGGTTTTTTGGTTGGTGCCTTTTAAATGAAATTGGAATGCGATATGATTTTTTTCTTCTCCTCCTTGCTTCTGCTTGTTTAAAATAAAAATAATAATGAAACAAGTTAGGGGTTGCTGCTGGCTGGTACACCAATTGAAGAGATGCTGGAGAATGCACACGTGTGCGTATGTGTATGCTGGATATATCTCTGAGAAATGGAACCGGTTCCATAAGCTAAAGTTCATTCACACGCGATCAACTCGCTCCTCCTGCTTCACAATAATAATTATCTTTAAATCCATATTTACTGTATCAATTCGTGTATATATCTGTGTGTATGTGTGTATATGTGTATATGTGTGCGTCTATCTTTTTTGTCTTTTCATTCGATGATGATAAAAGCATCTCTGTTTAGAATGTATCAGTTTTTGGTATCTCTTTATGTAAATCCGAATATATGAGACCAACCCAAAACTTGTCAACCAACCGAGATTTAATATTATGTACAAGAAAAAAAATCATTTGCATCAAAAAAATAAAACCATAACAAATGCATAATTATAAATAAATAATTGAAATTGAAATTTTGCTGACAAAATTAATATCTACTACGATATATACCTACCTATTTTAATTACTGAATAAACTTTAAATTGTTAACATTTAGTTTGTGTATATGTTATTAAATTAAATTATACGATATACATATTTTACGTTTTATTATACAAAAAAGTTAATTGATATTCAAAACTAACGTTCATGCTGCCATCAACTATATTTATAAACTGCAGACAAGTTTAATTTTTATTTAATTAAATAGTTAGGTATATAAACATTAAGATTAAACTTTCGTAATTGATTTTGTTGGTTGTATAGAAATTTAGCACTCACGTCACAAATAATGTTAAATTTTAAGCAAACTCTGTTTTTTTTTATTATTATTATTGTGACTATTAAGATTAATGTGTTAAAAAACACCGGTTACTATCTGCTAGTTAAATACACATTCAGAAAGTGTTAAAAAGCATATTAATAAACGTATCGTTCCAGCTACCAATTATTATTTTTTAATTAAACTAATGCATTTTAAATAAATAAATAGTAATATAAACAAAAAATATACCTAGACGTAAAGATTAAGCTTTCCTAATAGATTTAATTGTATCTATAGAAAATGAGCATTCAAGTATTGTTGGTAAGTAAAGTTATTTGACAATTTTTGTGTTTTTTTTGCAATTTTATCAAAAAAGTTCTATAGATAACAATTATACTTGATACATATTATTTTCGCCATATTGCGATTTAGAATATTCTTTTTTTTGCAGATCAGTGTTAGTAATAAAGAACAATTATAATCGCCAAAAAAATCGACTTGTTAATTCTTCTTTTCCTTTCATGATTTTTATCATCAATTAAAATTCAAACCGTGCGCTTCATTATATTTATTGTTTATTACATATAGGCATTTATATTAAATTTTAAAATGAAATGTACATTGTTTTGTTAATAAATTGATTTAAATGAATGAATCCATATCCTATAATTATGCCTATAGAAAATTATATTACTGCAGCAATAATCATCCTATATAAGTACTTATTAATTTTATTCAATTTGATCAAATTGCTATTCGAGTATTTATTATTCATTAAATTGTAGTTCTATATATCATATAATTTGTTATTAACGAATTAAAAACATATATGTATCTATACATTTTTATCGGCATTTATAGCAGCAGCATTATAAAAAATTCAATTACAGCTCATATATCTATGTATATAAAGCATTTAAAATATTTTTAAATGCTTGTAAATAAAAAATCCCATGTAGGTATGCATATTTCTGAAAAAAAACAGGTTAACTGCATAGAAAGCAGCGGAAATGTTAAAAAATAGTTTTTGATTATAAAATAACTTCACATCGCTTGTACACATAGAAAATACACATTTTTATTTAACTCAGCAAATTCTACTCTAACATAGTTTCTTGTTTTAATGCCAGTGAAAATATCAATAATAATAAATCATATAAATTAATTGATATGTTATTTGTAATAAATTTTAGTGCAAGTGCTGTATTACTAAAAAATTGTGGCTGCGTAATCAGATTTACTGTTTTTTACTGTGCATCCAATTTTAGAAAAATAATTAATCTTAGTCTGAATAAATACGTGCACATAATATTGAATAGCAACATTTATACTCTTCGATTATAAATAAATGAGAACACAAAAATAACATATTTTTAGTATGTATATAGAAGGAAGAAAGATTTTATTTATGATATAATTATTTCATTATGCTTTGATAATTTTATGGGTAAAAATGCGCATTGAGAAAGTTTCAGCTTTGTTTCGCGCGCTGCAAACACTACTTGTATACCTAAGCTTTTTTCTATAATTGCCAAGTGTGTCATAATAATACTTTCCTTATTAAACGATTATTTAAATTCATGCAAAAATAAACTTTAATTACTTTTCAATTTAACACCTAAATAAGGAACTAAACTTTTCGTGACATTACTTTTACTTTTTCATATATAATTATTATCAAATGAAAAAGTCTCTAATTGAATTTCTAAATAACCAATTTCACTATTAGCGAATTTTTCATAACGCCGCGCACATTACCATACCTTTTTATACTTTCATTTTTCATAAAACAACAACTCACATATATATCAACAACAAAACAAAATAAATAAATAAATAAATAATAAAAAGTTTCCCGGATGCTAATCATACTTTTGCAGACTAACAACGTGTATCTGGTGCCATTCACTTATCTATTTATAAATTACTTCTATTTCTATTCTAATATAATAATAGGATTGTTTACAATACTAATTGCATTTGCATTAATCATACCCGAAATATACGAATTCTTTAATTATTATCATTAAATTTTTATAATAATTAATAATTAACATGTTTAATTTAACCTGCACTATAATTATATTGTACATTCACAAAAAAATTATTTAATTAAATTATTCTACTAAAACATGTATTTAAAAAATGCTATATGTTTTTTTAATTTGCATTAACGTTTATTTATTTTTATTCAAAATTAATGCTTGGTGATAATTTTTAATAGATTTTGAATGGATGTTTAACTAGTTGTTAATACTTGGTGTTTTTAAATTCATTGATTTTAATAGTTACAAAAATAAAAAAAAAGTCTGCTTAAAATTTTATGATTTTCTAAATATACCAACAATATTTGAATAATCAATTTTTATAGCTAAATCTTTACGTTTACGTATATTTATAGTTTACATTAATATTTAATTATTTGAAATGCATTATTACAATATATTGTTAGAAACAACAACAATTCTACGATTTTCAGTAAAATTTAAAAAATACAAGAAAAAGAAAAGATGTACAAAAATGCACAATTTTTCTTTACTACTAATCGTAAGACCAGTCTGTAAATGAAAAGAATTTTCTCCATTTTTGCAAAATTATACTCGATTTGTTTATCCTAAATCGTAATATGGTGATAATAATATAAAAAAAAACTGTATGAAAAACAAAAAAAATGAACAAAAATTGACAAATAGCTTATCTTTTTAAAGTCAGTTTTCTTATATATTGTTAAAAATCACAGTAATTCTACGATTTTGAATAAAATTTGGAAAAGAAAATTATAAAAAAACCAAAAATGCACAAAAGTTTACAACTTTTTTATTTAATTACTTTCTATTGAATTTTAACATTTTTAGCAATTCTAAGATCCAGAGCTTTCAGTTTGTATTACTACATAACGAGTGTAGAAGTGACACATACATTTTTATCACTTTGATAAAATGTTTGCAAAATTAATAGAAGCAGGTACAAAACAGTTTCACGTGTGCCACCTACTAATTAACATTTAAAATTACTTTTTGAATCGCAGCTAAATAAATAAATTTTCTTTTTTTGTTAATGCGCGTGTTGTATTTATGAATTAAAAAAGGGTACGGTGTGTGTGTGAGTAAGTAATAATTTACACAACTTTAATATAATCCCAATATAATTAAACCACGCTTTTTATTCCCCGTTTAAAGTACGTAATCTTATAAAATTATTGTCGTTTAAATAACCACAGGTGAACTTTTGTGGTAACCACGTTTCTGTCCGTTGTTGTTTTTTTTTTTTAATATAATTCCTGCCTTTAAATAATATACATACCTACCTACCTAAAGTGTGCTTGTAAGCGCGCACAAATTATTCGACTCAAAAAAGCGTTTTAATAAAAGTGTAATCATCAATCATTGCATGTCATCTGGTTTATTTTTGCTGTTATTTAATTTCAATATGATTATCGTTGTGATGAGGATATTGTACCTACAATACTTCAATAATAATTCGTATAACCACTCCTTTCTGCAAATACCAACCAATCTTCGCCGATAAATGCATACATAGAAAAATAAGACGAATAAAAACAAAAGATGGTATTATTTTCTATGTTGCAAGTCTTGTTCAACTCCTAAGTACTTCACGCTCATTCATTCTCCATTCAATTATTTTTTCGCGGTTAGTAAAATGCAACTTAAGTTATATGTAATTTAAGAGGTTGTTTATCCACACACATATATACATAACACACACACATAATACAGAATGTATGTCATTCTAAAACTTTAGCTTAAGCACATATGCAAAGATTATGGCTGTTGATGTTCCCTAATATGGGACAATTTAATCTGATTCATTATTTATTATTGCAGGTATATTATAAGATGAATATAAATCATTAGAAAGCTCCGATGACTTAAATTGCTATATAAAAATCAAATTTTTGATATATTACGCCAGATTAACGTCCAAATTGTGTATAAATATCAATTATGCTATACGTTTTTTAATTTCAAAAATATCCGCGTGAAATTATTCTCGGGGTAATAAAACGCCGAAAAGGTCTTTGGTTAATAAGTCCATAAGCGTTAAAAGATTTAATGTGTGGAAGTTACATATGAACCATAAAAAGCCAAAATAATCACACAATGCGATAAAAAATTTTATGAGCGGTTTTACTTCTTGTTACTTATTAAATATCATAATCTCTCCTTCCGAAATTATTTTTCAAGCAATCAATAAGAAGAAGGAACACGTTGTTTATCGTTTGATCAAACGAAATAAATATTCATTATCTTCATTTTTTTAAATAATAAAATAAAAAAATAATTTATTATTGCGCTGTGTGGCATTTTATATTCATTAGAGCGCAAAGAGCGTAATAGAAATTGCGTCTTGTGAATGCAATATTGTAAAATATGCCCGTATCGAAAGAACTTGTTGGACCCTCGGACAAGGAGGACCATTACGCACCATAGAAGTGTTATTATTTTATCTTCTACGAAGCTATAGAGTTTTTTAATAGCGTTGAATTGAGTTGGAACATGTAGTAGGTATAATGTTTACTAAAATTATTTATAATCAGAAAGTAAAAAAATGCGTCCAGCAGAATAGATTTGCAGAAATGTTTGCGTAGTTGAAGGGTTAAATATCACAATCTCTCCTTCCGAAATTATTTTTTAAGCAATCCATAAGACGCAGGAACACGTTTATCTTTTGATCAAACGAAATAAGTATTCAATATCTTAATCTTTCTCTCGGCGCACAAAGACGATTTTTTAAAATAATAATAAAAAATAATTTATTATTGCTGTGTGGCGTTTTATATTCATTAGAGCGCAAAGAGCGTAATAGAAATTACATGTATAAGTATATTATTGTAGCAAGTCGATTCATTTTAATTAAACCTGAATGTACAATAGTTTAAAATATTGTATAAAATTCAGGTACTTCTTATATTAGAAATGAATAAACATTTTTTCAATAAATTTTTGTGTATTTTCATTATTTTTCAATGAATTTTAGTGATTTTTCACTTGTTTTCAAAGAATCTAACTTAATTTTAGTGTTTTTCACTCGTTTTCAACGAATTTTAGTGTTTTTTCATTACTTTTCAATGAACTAACTGTTCTGCAAAAAAATACTTTTCTCAATATTTTGCGAGATTATATTTAATTTGCTTCTCCTAAATTGTAATATGGTGATAATAATAATATGTATCTACAGAATTTTCTTGATAAATTTCCATGAAAAGCACAAAAATAAGCAAAAATTGACAAATAACCTTTTTTTTGAATTTTTGAAGTGAGTTTTCTTAAATATTGTTAAATACCATAGCAATTTTACGATTTTCAATAAATATTTAATATCTTAATTTTTTTTCTCGACGCACAAACACGATTTTTTTAAATAATAATACATAATAAAAAAATAATTTATTATTGCCATGTGGCGTTTTATATTCGTTAGAGCGTAATAGAAATTTCATGACAAAAAATATATAAATCAAAGCATGCATTTTGCAATAATGGCGGCGGATAAAAAACGAAATATAAGAAAATTTGAATGAACGTGACGATGTGGAATATAGAAAAGCGTTTCAATTGGAGAGCGGCGCGAGGAGCAAAAAAAGTTGTGCGTTGGGTGAAATGTAATTAGATTCTTTCGTCGTAAATTTTACTATGTTGTAGTTTCCACACACTCACACACATAAAATGTTGGAGGAAAAACGAGAGAAAGAATAAAGTATGTCAAAATACAAAGCAATCTAACTTTTTTTTTTTCGTCGTTGTTGTTGTTTGGTTCGGAAGATAAGCCTTGGGGAAGTGCAAGGCGTCCGTAAAAACCTTCATTTCTTTTCGATCAATAAATACAGGTGCAAAATTTGATGTTTTATAGCACAATAAAACTGCGTCGACGTGTGCGTGCTTGTGTATGTATCGTATCGTAGTATGCTTGCCTCGCTGGCTGACTGACTGACTATGACTATGTTGTGTGGGTTGAAAATTTCTAAACAATCTTATTCCCGGATGAGGGTCGAAAAGTATCGATAGAAGAAAAACATATAAATATATGATGCGTCCTTGAAATGTGTATCTATCGTATGTACAATCTGCATTGAGGATTTGCATTCTTATCATGATTCGGGTTTTAATATTATGGTTGGAGCGGTGTGTGTGTGTGCGATGAAGTTGTAGAGGGCAATGAACTTGTGCCGGTAGCATGGCCACTATATTCCCTCCTCTCCACACAACAGCACTTACCTGTGCGAGTCCGAGAGGAACCCAACAGCGAGTATTAGTAGTACGGGATTATACAACCTCACGTGAACGCGATGCTGTGGAATACCTGCTAATCACGTGGCGATGCGTCGCGACGATGTTTGCTGCGCTCTGGATGCGCTTCGTCGCGTTGTTGTCGTCGCTAAACCACCTGCCGCCGTACGCTCCTCGCTCACACACGATGGATTAATAATGTTGCATTTTGCATTTTAAAATAATTTGTTGTGTTGAATTATTAGTATCATATTCTCAAGTGCCACTATTATTTAAATATGGATGTTTTTAAAATAGACCAATCGATTTCGGGAAATTTAGGAAGTGCCCCATCGCCCGATAAAATTTCCCCCGATGTATCGTTCGATGCAGGATCAGAGTTTAATTTAAGTTTTTTTGATACACCGGAAGATAGTAGCACGCAGGGATTTAGTGATCCTGGATCAGTTGGTTCAACATCGGCCGGATCGCCGCCACCTCAACAACTTACGCCTTTACAATTACCTTTACCAGGATCTAGCACCCCCGGACCAATTGTTCTTTCACCACCTGGCGCTTCTTCCACAGCAATCACTGTCAAGCAAGGTATTTTTCTTCATTTTATTAATTGCTTTTTTCTTGTTTGTTATCCTTCATTATTCTTACTCAACTATACCACATACTACAATATATTATATTATTATTATTATTATTATATATGCCTACTATAATAATGTTCAGCGCACTGAAGCAATAATCGTAACTTGGAAGCGCTAAACGATTCATCAACGTTATACAATTATTATAAACTCAAGGACTTTTAAACTAATTATATTCACCATGCGACAGAAACCATTAACAATAACCAAACACGTGTTCGCTTTTCTAAAGAAACTTATTTTCCAATTAAAACCTAACCCTAATCTTCGTCATATTTGAATGAACAAAAACTCTTTTATTTTTTTCTCTTTCCCTTTACTATACTACGATATTATTTTATTATTAATATTCCAAAAACGTCAATTATATTAGATACGCGTTCTATTATATATCTACAGAACTTTCTTGTTAAAATTGCATGAAAGGCACAAAAAATGTAACAAAAATTAACACCTAGTTTATTTTATTCATTTTTGAAGTGCGTTTTTTAAATATCATTAAATACCACAGCTAAAATTAAAGGAAAGCCACAAAAATTTTGGAATATTCTTATATATTTAATTAGTTTCTATTTAATTTTAACATTTTTAGACAGCAATTCTAAGATCCAGGGCTTTTATTCTTTTATTTTTTCTCTTTCACTTTACTATACTATACTACGATACTATTCTATTATTATTCCAAAAAACGCCATTCTATATACGCTTAATACCAAATTATATTAATTTAGTTATAATTAATTTGAAACCGTGACGGAAACAAATTGTTTTTCTTAATTAACTAAATTTAATTTGAATAAATATTTAAAGCGCTTTATTTCTTATTACGAAATCAGTGAAATGTAACGCGTTTCCATTTCGATTATTATTATCATATTATCTTCATTTGCATTTCCCTTTCTGCATTTTAATGTTTACAAAATCAGTCAATAAATAACTATATATTGAAGAAATTATTATGCAGTCCATTATGCAAGCGTTTTATTGCATCGATAATATACCTACCATATTTTGATTGCGCACAAAAACAAAACAAAATGAAACAGGAGGAAAAAGTATTCCATCTTATACCTACAGTATATATTGTTTGCGTGAAATATAAGTTTATGTAATGACGTTGATGGTTTTATAGTTTGTATAGTTTATAGACTCGTTCTTTCAATTGTATAAACTGGAATTGTCTTGTAGGTTTTTATCATCCAAGAACAAGATCAAGATGAAAATAAAAAATGCATGTAGTGAGTACAGGAAATGGGCAATGTCCATTTTAATTTCATACAATGACAATGCATTTCATGCAAAACAACTTAAAGGGCTCGCTCGCAGTGAGTGCAATTACATCGCCAAACAAGAGTTAATTAAACATCCTTATGGGCAGATATAAGTTTTTTTTTTCATTAGCGAAATTAATTGTCTATGCGATAATTAATTAGCAACATATTTACTATACTTGATGGCGCTATGCCACCAAACGATTGAATCGAATTTTACGAGCAATTACTTTAAAATAATATACATAATAAATAAAATCGTAAAAATATTTTATGAAAATCAGAAAGGTAAAAAAAGCACGGCTGCATACATATAAATATCTACATACATACACATGTGTGCACACACATAAAGAATAATATCGCCGGGTATAATTTTTTTCCTCTCCAGCGCGAAATGCAAACTGTGCGCGCACGTTTTCACAAAACTAATTTGTTATTTCGCAGCTGGAATTTGATTAAAAACTACAATTTACAAATACACATTTCTTTTTCAGATAGAAATAAAAATGACATTTTTCTGCACTTACATGTTACATATAGGCAACTTGCATTACGCGTTTTGATGATTTCACTAATTTGCGGTATAAAACTGAAATAAAATAAAATTTGAAGTAAAAAAATGTTAAAACCAACTATATTATTTTCTTACAATAGTAACAAATATAAAAATTTGAAAAATTCCATTGTAAAGTAGAAACAATTGAAAATGTTAACATATAATATGAAAAAATGAATGCACAACCTTGAAAATTTCAGTTTGATGGAATGCACAGCTGGTCCCAAGCAGTTTCAAATGTTGTGATGGAACAAATCTTATGTAATGTAATAATTCTGCATAGATATCTTAGTTACTGTCATCTACTAAATACAATGTCACTTGTCATTAAAAATACAAGTAGAATTATATTCAAAATGGCATAATTAATGATTTTCGTAGCCTATATCACCCAAAAACTAGTAAAAATCATAAAATTCATCTAAGTGATAAAAGAATTGTGTATACCTCTAAAGAAAAGAGATTTCCCGGTGCTTGGAAACAATTTTTGTTAGATTATAAATCTTTCCTATGTTACTATCATCTACTAAATATTGTACATTTTAACTTAAAAATACATCTGAAAATAGATTCAAAATAATACAAAAATTGATTTTGGGAATCTATATCAATCAAAAATTAATAAAAACCATTAAGTCCATCTAACTAATAAAAAAAACTTGTCTATATCGCTAAGAAAATAAGATTTCTCGTTGTTTGATAATAATTCTGGTTAGAACGTTGCTGTCACCTACTAAATACATTGTAACTTGTTAAAAATACACCTGGAGTTAGATTCAAAACAATACAAAACTCGTTTTTGTAACCGTTATCACTATATCACCCAAAAACTAGTAAAAATCATTAAATTCATCTAAGTGATAACAAACAATTGAATATGTTTCTAAAACAAAACCGATTTCTTGCTTATGGCTCAACTTTTTCCTCTTTTTACAGTACTTGATGGATAAATATCTATTTCTCGTCATTTTTATGAAACTGGTTACTTTATTGATTGCAAAAAAATCAGACGATTAAATTGATATTATAATAAATTGGTATAAAATTAGATTAATTAATTAATTAGATCAGATAAGGCAGGTAGTATATTTTTAGGAAAGCAATTTTACACCGCGAAAAAAAAACTTATTTATCATAATGTAGCGGTTGTCGTGTTACAGCTACTAATAAATAAAACAAGACAGGTGTGCAAAATATCAAATTTGATATGCAAATTTTGTGATTTCCTATTCAACATTTTATTTAAAATACAAAAATGTATCTAAATTACGTTCAGATATAATATTGGATGATGGCGAAACAAGCATGGCATTATTAACAACGCCATTGTTCGCGGCTAAATCTGATTATTTTAAATAATCAATAGGCAGGCAGGCAGCCCAGGTACAATATATATACGTACAGTATAAAAGCCTGGCCATTATTATTATTAAAATGCGTCGATTTGGAAATTAATTAAAAAGTGCGCGCTGCTAATGTTGACAAATTAAATGTGACCTTCTTTTTCGGTACTGCGGCTGGTCAATTACTGCAATTATTCATTGATTTTCAAATTTTCAACCGTTCCATTTACAACAAATGCGACAAATCATTCGATGTGATCAAGCACCGCATTAGTTCTGCTAAATACTACAATTAATAATTAAAATCTTCTTTTTTTGATGTTCATTCAAATGTATACATAGGAAAATAAACCTAAGTATGATGGACGCATTGATTCTATGGCAAATGGTTTAACTTAGCAAATTTCCAACTTATTTAGACTTATACAAATATTATAGATGGGGACTTCAATTATTCCAAGAGATATCGTCGAAATTGACAGGTTTTCAGCTTATTAAGGTTTCCAACTCCACAGGTTTAACTGTATACTTTGCTGTGTATGTTGGACACATTAATTTTATGGAAAATTGTCCAACATGGTAATTTTCCAACTTAATCAGTGTTATAGTACAAATAGATGGAGATTTCAATTATTCCAAAAGAAATCGTTGAAATTGGCAGCAGGGTCTAATTTAGACCTTCGCGGACCCAAGGCAGAATTGTATTTACGGGCCCCTTTCCAAATTTTGTAAATATAGGTAAATAATAACAATAATTATAATAAAAATGAATATAACAAAAATAATAACGAATAGAAGAGAATTCCACGATGTTACCACAGAAAATATTGTGAACTGATATCACTACTTAAACTACATCGACAATTATACTTGATTTAACAATTTATTCTTTACCGCACGTTAGCACTACGGAGTATAGAGTTATATGAATATTTTTGACTGCTCATAATTTTGATAAAATTTCCTATAATGTTTGTTTTTGTTGTTTATGCAAAAGTTGCATTTTCTTTCTTTTAGTTCTGTTTTTATAAACATTATTGTCAGCATTCGCTTTTTATTATTTGTGTATCATGTATTTTAATGTTTGTTTTTATATATTTTATATGAACTTGGGGAATATTTTTTAATTACCGATTTTTTAACTGCACTAATATTAAACAAAGCAAAATTTAGACGCGATTACGGGCCCCAAATTGTCCCGGGCCCCGAGCAGGTGGCATGCCTGCCTTGTCGTAAATTAGGCCCTGATTGGCAGGTTTCCAGCTTATTAAGGTTTCCAACTTGACAGGTTTTACTGTATATACTTTGTTGGTATCTCCTCGAGAGTCTTAAACATTAAATTTTCAATAATGATGAATCTC
>JARJDW010009718.1:0-11916 GCA_030264715.1 Adinopsis sp. GC000173
CGCACCAACCAACCAACAAATATCACTTCTAATTTCATAAAAATCTATCTCGCTCATAATTTTATTATCATATTATCAAAATTTATGAGACGAATGCGCATTTTTCCGTAGAGCAGATGATAACGCGTCGCAAATGTTTATGAAGACAACGCCGCCACCGCGCACACTTCAGAGATGAATTTATGCGTGCGTGTTGTGTATGGGTCGCTTTTTTTCTGTTGTTTTGTTGTGTTTTTGACTGTTATTTTATATGTGAATGTGTGTGCGTATTATATAATAAGACAGGGGCGACGTGCGCGGAATGCTTGATAAATTAATTTTTACGCGCAATTTGCATAAGTTTTTATGGTCGGCGGGTCGAATGAGCGAGAGTGAGTGAAAAAAAAACAACAAGCAAGCAAACATAAAGGGGAGTAAGAGTAATATTTCGCACAATTTGCGCAAACACGCATTAAAATCGCATTAAAAACTCACCGTTTAATGATGCTGGTTTACATTCTGTCTTCGGTTCGATTACTTCCTGTAACAATAACAAATAACATTTACAGCGCCGAAATCATACAAAAGCGACAAAAGTTAGCATTTATAAGCAAATTTTTGCTCATATTTGCAAAAGTGTGCCATAAAAATTTATGCTTAAGCATTGTACATATACAACAAATGTGTAATAATATAACAAACGTGGGTAGATTGAAAAATTTTTAGCCTTCTTAACATTTCATTATTTTTTGTATGTTTTATTCGTCTTACACGTTTTTTCTTCTTTTTGTTTTGTTTTTTACGTATCTTCATTTCTTTTATTTAAATCAAGTTCTTCTTTTTTTTACTAAAAACAAGCGCAAGAAGGCAAATAAGAGCGGAAAATTGTAAAAGAAAAGAAGAAGCAGAAAAAAACTCACAAAATGTAAAAAAAAACTGTAAAAATTGCAAAAAAAATCAAAGAAACGCAAAAATAGGAGAGAACTTTTTAAATAAAAGGCGAAAAACTAGATTAGAATGATGATTGCATGCAAAAAAACACTAGAAATTTTTGAAAAATAGGCATAAAACTGTGAAAAAGACTGAAAAATGCAAAAAAAAATTAAAAATGCTTAAATGGGATAAGAACTAAAATTGAATGTTGATATAAGACTCAAAACTTTTCTGACCACCCACGTATAATTCCCTAATTTACGTTAGCCAAGCAAATTTAACTCTATAAACAGAAACATTATTTGTGTGATAATTCAAAAGTCGTCAAAAGAAATATGATTCGTTAATTAACAAAAAAGCGAACTTCATGTATACAATTTGTTTGTGTATATACGTAATAAAAAGTAACACAACACAATTAGTACCTAGACATCTGTTTCATTAGAGCTACGGTTAATCAACAATGTTTTAAGAACCATAGTAACTGTAGTAATTGTGCATTATCATTGGCCGATTCTAGGACATACGCCAAACAATAGAAGTACAAATATTATAAATATTGCTTAAGTGATAATGCACAAGCGTCGAGGAAAGAAAACAAAATTTATTAAATTACAAGATACAGAATAAAAACAATGTTTATGTACAAATTGTTTTTATTCGTTTCAAATATAATAATTTGATGAAATGTAATACTTGAAAAAAATACATTATTTTAGCTTTTAGCTTTATCCCCAATGCTCATCAAAAATGTGTTGCAAAGTTAAGTTAGTGAAACAATAAAGAGCTGCATGTAAACAGACCGGCATTTATACATTTTGAAGCCCTAAGTTTTGGACACTGAAACCTAAGGTCTTCTGCTATATTAATCTCTTAAAGATATATTGAAATATTTAAATTTTAGGCATTTTCAGATTGATATTAAAAACAAAACCTGCTTGTTCTATGCGTAAGAGATCGTACGAAGAATTTTTTACCTCAAAAGGCATTCCTGTGGTTTCCCAGCCCCCCTATTGACCTAACCTTAGCAAATGTGCTTTCTTGGTTTGTACCAGACATGCTGAAAACCATACCGGTTGAAGACTTCTAGGGGTGCTACAAACAGTGGGAATAACGTCACCATCGGTTTGCAGCTACCCATGAAAACTACAATATTTTAAAGAACATAACATCGATGTTGTTGTTGTTCATTATTGGCTTCACACAGGTTTAGAAGCTGTGTTACTCAGCCCCATCGTGCCGACAACGCTGTGAACATGATGGGGTAGGGCAATACATTTGTCTAGAAGATGGCAAGGAGTGTAGTTAAAAATTATGTAAATAAATATGCAATATCTCCAAAAGCTCAAAATCAAGTCAGTCAAACAACAGGAAAGCGTTAAAAATTTATCAATTTATCAATGAAGAAAACCAGAATAGCAAAATAAAATCATTTGTTACAATAGACATGCAATTCAAGAAGTAAACATGTTTATTGTAGTCAAAATTGGTTGCAGTTTGACAGTAACTATTCAATCCTCTTCTTTGAAAATGAATCTCAATTTTGTGGTAATGAAACTCGAAATCGCTTTGTAAAAGTCTAAGACATCTGCCTAGAAGATCTAATTTTGTTTTGATTATAGGTCGATTTCAGCTAACCCAGCAAGGAGTTCAATTAAAAACCTAAGTCAATGAATTTGCAAGTCCAGCAAAAAATCAAGGTCAAGTTACTCAAGCAACAGGAATTCGTTAAGAAAATTATCAATTTATCCATGAAGGAAACCACAATAGCAAATATTATAATTTTTCACAACAGCGATGTTTATTATTGTCAAAAATAAACTAAACCGGCAAGGAGTGCAATTGAAAAAGTATGTCAAGGAATCAGCAACCCCAGCAAAAAATCAAGGCCAAGTTAGTCAAGCAACAGGAAAACGTTTAAAAAAATTATCAATTTATCAATACAGAAAACCTCAATAGAAAAAATTACAATTTTTTACAATAGCGATGCAATTCAGGAAGTAAACATGTTACTTACAGTCAAAAATCGTTGTAGATTGACAGTAGCTATTCTATACTCTTCTTGAAAAGAAAAACCTGAATTTTGTGGAGAAGAAACTTTAAATCACTTTATAAAATTTGTTTAAGATATCGGTTGAAAGACTTAACTCTTCTTTAATTATTGGTCGATTACAGCTAACCCAGCAATGAGTGTAGTTAACAATTATTTAAATGAATCTGAAACTCCACCAAAAACTCAAGTTCAAGTTAGTCAAGCAACAGGAAAGCGTTAAAAAAATCATCAATTTATCAATGCAGAAAACCGCAATATAGCAGAAAATACAATTTTCTACAATAACAAAATGCACGTTTCCATTATTTAAAAATACGCAAGTAACGTATTAATTAATTGTCTGTTAATGAACGTTCGCATGATTGATGGCATGCTAATTAACCGAATGCAGCAACATAAAAAACAAAAAAATAGGTGTATTAATTAATTAGATTGACACAGACACACACATACACATACATACATCGACATTTACGCGTATAATACGTAATATGCCTACAGTTTTTGCTAATTAAATAATACATAACGCATATATATACGTATATGAATGTATGTACGCCGAAAAGACAACAATGATGAAACAACAACAGCAACGGGGCGGCCCCCCTTTCACATCCACTCATTTCATAATAGGATAATAAAACGCTAAATGCACACAATTACATGCACGTTAATGATACGCTGCACATTTCAGCGATAATTATTTTTAATCATCATTATATGAACGTACGTAAATTAATTATCGTGATGGAAAATTGCATGATGGCGACATCTGTGAAGCGGTGGAGTAAAGGTTGGTGGGTGGAAAATTCAGGTGATAAAGTTTTCTTTTGTGGAAATTTTTACCATTATTTTGTTTCATAAAAAAAGTTTTCTATATTTCTATAGATAATTATTTATCTATCATAAAACTTCTGTATTTTAACAAAGATTTCTGTATATTTTTATAAAATTTATTGTAAATGGATTGATTTGTCATAATTTGATTGCAATTAATTAATTAATTGTGGCAATTGTGTTCTGATAACGATGACGCAATCCAATTATTCAACGTGTAATTAATCCGATACTGATAAACAAAACAGGCTCGATTATAATTATGGCGGCAATTAGATGTTGTGATTATCCGGTGTGGGGCTAAATCGAAAACAAGGATACGTTTTTGAGTACTATCAATCTGCATCAATTCCGTAAACTACATCTCGCCTATTATGTATAAACTAAATAAAGAAAGAACATTAAGAAACAAAACTGCAATTACGGCTTACTTAACGACAATTCTGGTTTCACAAATTGTTAGAAACAACACCAAATTAAGAATCTTTGTTGAATACTGAAGCCAAATGAAGCAAAATTAGGAAAATGTGTTAAAAATTTGTTATCTTTAGAAGTACTCAATAGATTTTTACTGTATTTCCTTTGTTTTTCTTTTAATGATCACTATTTTTCCTAACGATTGTGTAAAATTTGACTAAAATTTCAAAGAATAGAAGGTAGTGATGTGACATAAATATGACATTTAACGTTATTATAGTTTTGGTAATTAGGATTGGCAATGTTGCAAATAAAAGCTATTGAAGATCTAAAACACTAATTTTTAAATTATTTGAGCACAGATAATCCGCAAATCGGATAAAGCAAATACGCCAAATGAAAAGTACATTAGTAATTTTTTGCTACTGCTGCGTGCTGCTGGAAAAGTGCGAAGCGAATATTATGGGGTGAATACACCCATATATTACTACTACGCAAAGTGCATGCATGCGGGAGGTGTGCGGGAAAAATGATCAGCGTCGATTTTGCAATGCCGCCGCCCGCCACCGCCGAACGATGCGATGCAATTGCGTATCCGATATGGTATGTATGCATCGAATATGCAAAGCGGACCATTCGTATCATCTCAGATTGAGTGCGGTATATTGCAACCGTAATACGATAGAATTGTTGCAAGATAATTTAAATCAGCGAAACAATAATATCAAATGCTTGCAGTATGAGTATATATCTTCACAATGTCTCATTAGGATTAGTTTCAAAATCAGTCAGTTTTCAAATACGGGGTCCACACTTTAAGTTCTAATAAAATTTAGTCAGTATTTATGATGATGAATTACAAGCATATTTCTCTGTTCCAAAATAAGTAAACCAATTGAGATTTATATTTGTTCTAAAGTAAGTGAGCTATTTATATAGTATAACTGTGTTTTTATCATACATTAAAGAGTTGTTTTTGATACTTATTACAAAAGCTTAATTTTTTTAATGTTTCCGTAATTTAAAATTAATATAAGCAAATACTAGGTCAAGTGATTGTATTTGTAAAGTTTCTTAGGATAACTTGTTTTGAAAACGCATTAACACAATAGTAATTACTTTATTAATAAAAGTATTTATTATGAATCCAAAAATTAATATTTCTCATTTCCGATTAATCATCGATGAATTTCACTTGATTTTACGACATTAAAAATTGTATTGTCCATTAAAAATACAATAGTTCCGGTCAATCCCGGACATTTCCGATTTAAAGTGGAAAAATTAAAATTCAATAGGGCGCAGACCATTTAGTAATCAACCTTTTTATGTTCGAAATAAAAACCCAATGCGGGTGGTTTACATAAAAAACGGCCATGACTAATTAGCCAAACCAAAAAACAATAAAATTGTTAGACGTTTTGTAATAATGACAATAATGGGAATAAATAATTATTAATATCATTCATAATTATTTTTGTTTTGTTTTGTTAATGTGACAAGAGGTGCATTTCGAAATATAGGCACATTTTATCTAGTCACCTACATGCAAAAAGTCTTTATCCAGAAAACATTTCAAAATGATGCAAAAGAACACTTTTGAATAAACGTAAACTGCATCAAGAAAAACTATAACACCTAAAGTAATGCAGTTTTTGTAGAAAAATAGCTTCAATCTTCCTTAAAAAGTTTAAATATTGTAATATCTTTCCACTAAGTTTATATTCATGTGGCCACAGTTACTAAACAATTTAAGTGATTACCTTGTTTTGAGCTAGTCACTTAGGTATGTTGTAGATTTTTTTCAATTATACATCTAATATAAAAACATACTTCTAAACCGAAAAAGACCATATGAAAACTTGTATTGTACAATATTTTAATATAACCTGCATTCATCCATGTGCAAAATAAAGTTTTCATTTTATACAGAAACCATTTCAAAATGGGATGCATGGTTTGGACAGCCTTGAAGAAACGTAAACTATAATACATAACGAAATGCAGTTTAAGTGGAAAGTAACTTCAAACTTTTTCAAAAAGTTTTAATATTGCAATATCTTTCTACTAAGTTTATATTCATATTTGAATAGTTACTAAACAATTTTAAGTGATTACTTTATTTTGAATCAGTCACATAGGTATGTAGCAGAATTTTTCTAATTTTATATCTAATATAAAAACATAGTTCTAAATCGAAAAACATTATTTGAGAGCTTATATTTTAACATTACCTGCATTCATTGCTGTGCAAAATTAAGTTTCCATTTTATTCAGAAACCCTTTCAAAATGGGACACAAAGTTTGGACATCTTTGAATAAACGTAAACTAAAGTACAATACATTGAGACATGCAGTTTAAATAGAAAAGTGACTTCAAACTTCTTCAAAAGTTGCAATATTACAATATCTTTCTACTAATTTTATATTCATATTGGAATAGTTCCTAAACAATTTTAAGTGATTACTTCGTATTGAGTCAGATACATAGGTATTGGGTTGGTGCATAATTATTGCGGATTTTCTTCGCGTCAATGATTTCTTACGAAAAAATTGGTGTTTTGTTTGTTATTTTTTCATAAAAGTAATCTTCTCTCTTTCAGGACCAAAAATGCGTACCGAAAATCATCTTTATATTCGCCATATTATGCTCCACCACTTTGAGAAATGTAGGAAGGTGGCAGAGTGATTCGTAATCTCAACAAACTTTTCGGCGAAGGAACAATCAACAACAGTCTAATTGAAACATAGTTCAAGAGGTTCAAAACGGGCGACACAAATCTTGCAGAGGAAGAAGGAAGAGGTTGGCCACCAGATTTCGACGATCAGGCACGCCTTTCTCAAAGTGGTAGAATATAATATGGCAAATATAAAGATGATTTTCGGTACGCATTTTGTTCATGAAAGAGAAAAGATTACGTTTATAAAAAAGTATTAAAAAAAACGCCATTTTCAGCAAGAAAACAATGTCACGAAGAAAAGCCACAATAATTATATGCACCAACCCAATATGTAGTAGATATTTTTCTAATTATATATCTAATATAAAAACATAGTTCTAAACCGAAAAAAACACGATTTGAGCGATAATAATTGCAATACATAATTCATGACTACTATAAATTAACATTATTACGTTGCCATGACAACTAAGCAACAGTTGATCGCTTGTGACAGCGCGTGGAGCGATCACGTATTCGAAAACAACAACGAAAAAAATAAAATAATTGCACCTCTCCATCCACCTATATCATACATAAAAAATAGTTCTACTACTACTACCAGAAAAAAAAAACTAAAAAACACACAATTTGCATGAAAACGATAATAACTATAAATAATTCATGATTTTATAAAAAAACAAAGCGGTATGAACCGAAAAAAAAATTCGGTGAGCGCATGATTTGGCGGGTCGTGCGTCGAACGTCGTCGTCGTCGTCGCGACGCTTCTTCTTGCATAGGCAGGCAGTCAGTTGGCGAACGCACGCCGTTGCCGCAACACAGCACACATTTACACACGCACTACTACCAGAGTGCGTCGCGACGTTTGCACATCGCGCATCGACGATGTTATTGTGACAACACAGCATTGCGAAGAAGGAGTTTGTTCGCTTGGCGCTACGCACGCAGTAAGTTTCGATGTTTGGCCACGTTTTCTCTCTAGTCTTCTCTTTTCTCGCTTTTGTTTTTAAATAGGCGTTTTGTTGTTTTATTAGACAGCCGATAAATTACGCAAAATAAATGCGATGCGCTAGTGCTGGCTGCTGGATGTTGTTACATGCCATCCGTCACGGCCTATACCAAATAAGTTTTTTTTTCTTATTTCGTTTTGTTTTTTTTTATTATTCGCTTTTGCGCCTTTTTCTGTTATTGCAACGTATTGTTGATAATCCCAAGCAGAGAGTGGAAAATTACATACGCACATCAAAATATGACAGAAATGTTATAAATTTAAATGTAAATTCAGCAAATTGCCATTTTGAGGTTAAAGCAAAGTTTACAACACAAAATTTTTTAAAAAAAAAACTAAATTGAATATTTACAACATAAATTAAGAATTTAATCTTAACAATGCAGCAAACTACGACTTTTAGATTATAAAAAAGTGTTTTAAATAAAAAATTCATACGACATTGAGTGTAAGTTCAATAATACATTAATCTTTGATTTTGAGGTTAAAAAAGAATGCATTAAAAGAAAATAGTTAATAATGTACTTATGTCTACATATATCTAAATAATGCACCTAACATGCAGTTTATCTTTATAATACGTGGGTAGACCGAAAAGTTTCTAGCCTTTTGTTTGAGTAAGATTTAGTGTAGCCTCAAATTATTTTTTATCATCACCACGTCACCTTAAACCAAAAATTTTTGATGGATTTTCTTTAAGCGTGGAAATTATTGCGACTTTCATAATTATTATTCAAAGATGAATAAGAACTCAGTTCTTCTTCATTTTTGATTAATTTTAATGAAAATTCTTAAATATTTTGATGGAAAATTCAAAGAAAAATCAAAGAAGAAAGTCGCAAAAATTACTTGCGCAAAAAAAAATCCATCAAAAATTTTTGGTTTAAAGTGGCGTGGTGATGCAAAAATATAATTTGGGGCTACAAAACTAACTAAAAAAGGCTGGAGATTTTTCGGGCGACCCACGTATTTGAGTTTAAATCAGGTAAACTGGCAATGAACAGCTTTAAGCTTTAATCGTAATCAAATTTTAAAACAAAAAAAATAAAAAACCCATTTATACATCCATAGAACTAAAATTGTATCACTTAACCGAATTAGATACCGACCAAATAACTGCACTAATGTGATAAACCCTTCAACGCATTAAACTTTGGGGTTATGTAATACGCAAAACCAACAAAAACTACAACTAGCATTTACACCAAATTACTATTAACCCACGAATTGATAACGATAACGATTCGCTAATATCCTCCTAGTATCACCGCTTTATCGTCCAAAAAAAAACGTGCGCTTGTGTTTTGTTCGGCTTGTGCGGCCCAAACACGCGTCTAAATTATCATTAGCCACATCCTCGAAAGTTTTGATTAGTTTTTTCTTTCTATGAAATAGTTTTGGCAGGAAGTAAACTAGCCCGCTAATGCGGTGCTAATTTAATTTGTGCGCGGGTAATCATCGAGTGTGATGAAGGGGAGCATCAAATATAAGCAGCATTCATTCGGTGGTTGTGCGCAATTTTTTTATAAACCTTTTATGGGTCGCAACGGTGTAGTTTGGCCGCATTGTTTTAACGCGCTCGCAACAAATGAATGCAGGCAGCGCAGCAGCAAAAAATGAAATGTATGGCAAAAGTTTCGCATTTTATTACAACATAGATGTATTTATATATAGCCGAATTAAATTCGTAAAACTTTTTTTAGGGCTTAAAGTTGCAGTGTATTCATATTTTCGGAGCGTGGTGGTGAATTATAATCTACACTTGACTACTTATCCTATACGATGGTACTAAACTTAATGTACAAACCTTGTATAAACTGTTGTAATTAATTAATTAGACCAAAGAACTTTAAAAGCGGTCAATAAATTAAAAACTTCAATACATTTAAGTACTTGTCCTTTAAAAGTGTTAAACCTAATGTAGAAACCTCGTATAAACTGCGTTAATTAATTAATTTATAGCACAAAAAAGTATAAAAATTATTGCAAACATCTTGAAAAGTTAGAAGCGGTTAATAATTTTAGAACTTTAATAAATTTATCAAACTCAAATTAATAAACCAAGTAATTAATTGATTTGAAATGATGTAATTTAAATATTAATCAATTTTTCTATTTTACGCACGTCAGCAAACAATTCTACCAAACTTAAGAAACGTAACTTGTATTATTTGCAACGTGTATTTATGATTTCGAAGAGGCTACTAATACTTGACTACTTATCCTGCGATAATATTAAATTTATTAAGGTGAAAATATTGTATATACTGCGTTAATTAATTAATTTACGACGCAGAAATTAAAAAGTTGAGCAAACATCTTCAAAAGTTAGTAGTGGTTAATAAATTGCAAATTTCAATATACTTTCCAGACTTAATGCGCAATTAAACATATTAATATATGTAAATTAGAATGTTTTATTAATTTTTAAGAAAATTTAACTAATTTGTAAACTACATAATCAAACTTAATATACGTATCTCGTATTATTTGCAACGGAGCACTAATAAATTAATTTTCTATGCAAAAATTAAAATTAGAACAAACAAATTTAAAAGTTAGTGGCAAATAAATTATGAACTTCAATGAACTTGTTAAACTGAATGTATAAATAATCTTAGTGAACTACCTAAATTTATTGATTAATAATGCCAAACATAAAATTTGCGCTAAAAATAGAATAAAGTTCCGTTTTTTCGTAGTAATTACTTTGCTACGAACTTCGGTAAACGCTAGTATCAAACTCAATATACGTACTTGGTCTAATTTACTCAATTTTTTTAAAATTTCAGTAAACTTTTGTTTTAAATTTATTGAACCAACCTCGTATATTATAAAGTGATTGATTTTGCTACTAGTCCTAATTGTTTTAGACACGAGGGTATACATACAATATATAAAAACAATCGATATTACGTATTATCATGGTAAATACGAAATTTCGAACCACCGCCATACCATTTTTTTTCGAACTATTTCCATACACATAACCTAATTGTTTCTAAAGCAGCAATTACGTGATAATTACACTTGTCGCTTATCAATTAGATGCGGGCGGCTAAAAATAGAAAACACGATGACAAAGTGTACACGTATTTAAATCTTTTTCGTCTTTTATATGTTTTTTTTTGCCTGCAAACAAAACATGTATTCAATGTAAGTTTTTTTTTTCGCTCGTCTATTGATAATAATAATAATAGACAATAATGTCTGGTTTTTGTGTTTTGTTTCGCGCTAAACAAAAGCGTGACGATGACGATGACATAGAATCTCGAGACGTTCGATTCTCGCAATACGTCTGAAGGTGGTATTAAATTACGCAAAATTTTAAAAAAGCTTTTCAAAAAATCGTGCTTAATTATTAATTTTGAAAAAAATAAAAATCGAAAATATTCAATAATACCTATATACTCTCTGAAACACGTACTATTTTAAAGTGGTAGAAATCTCAAGAAGCTTTAACGGCTTTAACATTCAATTAAACACAAAAAGAAGTAGGTTTCGAAAAAAATCACGTTTGTTAACTTAAAAGTGCGTTTTAAGGCCCCCTCAAAATTAGCAAACATTATAACAACAAAACAAGTAAATTACAAAAAGCAAGAAAGGATTTGCGCGTTGTTCGGAAATAATAATAAACAATATTTGTTGGGTTCATACATAATTTGGTATTTTGAAAGAAGATGTATAAAAATATATCAGAAATATGATTAAATAACTTATACTGGACCATAATAATCTCTATTTCAATAATTGGTTTCCATTTATTTAATGAGAAAAAAGTTGCTGTTTTTATAGACAATCCACGATTCTTGGTTTGTCTACCAAGCTGGTATAACCTGATTTGAAGCGGGAAACCCCTCCCGACATTGGGTTCATTCATAATTATCCGTCGTTTTTTGAAACAGTTTTGTATTTTGAGACAAGATATATAAAAATATACCAGAAAAATGTTTAAGTAAATATTCTGGAGCATAATCCTCTCTATTTCAATAATTGGTTTCCATTT
>JARJDW010009723.1:0-18163 GCA_030264715.1 Adinopsis sp. GC000173
TATTATATTGATTTAATAAAACAGGAAATTAATAGACCTTTTTTATGAATTTGAAAAAGAGTACTCCTAGACTCAATTGTGAAAAAGTAAGAGTACACAATTTTAGGACTTTAAAAAGATTGCATGTACTCTTTTAAGAGTACGGTTGGTAACCCTAGTCGCATCAAAAGACGTTTCAGAGGAACGTTCAATTGCAATTTCAAAACATTTACATTTTATTATTAATGTGCTCTTTATGTAATTTTTCAAACACGAGATGGCTTCCGCTAGATATAGTAGGAAATCGTATCGAAGCAGATTGTCCATTCCATAACACAATGTTTATTAGCCGGCTAATATTTTCCAACACACAACATGTGCACACTTAACACAATGTATTAGATATGAAAGTGAATTATTACCTTGACGAACCGTGTGATCTTGTATATCATATTCATGGTAATCTACCTGTAATCTGTTTTAAATGTCACGGATATATTGTACGTTTTGGTACAATTAGCGCGCACACTTTTTTGGCTTTTCTAATTGTTATTAGATAAATGGCAGCAGCGCTTAAAATACATATAAGTACGCGATATTGCAAAATAAATGTTAGCATGTTAAGTTAAAGTAATCAGTATTTAAAGATTGCACGTGTAATTTGGTAAAGAAGGTTGTTGCAATACTTGTTGAAATTGTGTTTCTTCTACGCTTAGATAAAATAGATAATTAAATGTTTAGTTAAGACAATTAGATTAAAATTGGAAAAGAACAGGTTTTACAGCAAAACTAGTTGCGATTTTTACACTAAAATATCGTATTTGATAAACTCCATGAGAGAATATATATTTTTAATGTGAAATTTATTAAAAAGTCATATGTTCATTGATATTTTTGTTTTTTTTTTAGTAAAAACAGTAATTTTGTCATTTATTCAATCTTTAGTCCAAGTGTTACTAATTTGTATCACCAATTACAAAACTTATACAAAATTACAAATAACGAAATTGTTTTTCTTATACGCTTAGATAGAAATAGATAATCAAATGTTTAGTTAAGACAGTTAGATTAAAATTGGAAAATAACAGGTTTTATAAAAACAAGTTGCGGTTTTCGGATAAAATATCCCATTTTGATAAACTCCATGAAAGAATATATATTTTTAATGTGAAATTTATTAAAAATTCATGTATTCGTTGATATTTTTGTTTTTTTTTATTAAAACAGTAATTTTGTCATTTATTCAATCTTTAGTCCAAGTGGTACTAATTTGTATCACCAATTGCAATACTTATACAAAATTACAAATAACGAAATTGTTTTTTTATACGCTTAGATAAAATAGATAATTAAATGTTGACCATTAGATTAAAATTGGAAAATAACAGGTTTTACAAAAACAAGTTGCGGTTTTCGGATAAAATATCCCATTTTGATAAACTCCATGAGAGAATACATATTTTGAATCTGAAATGACCGCATTTTCAAGATAAGAATTCATATACCTACTTTAATGCACGATTTTTATTCATTTTTTCTGCATGATACTACTTTGTGCAATTTTCTGCACTATTTTAGTTCATTTGAATAATCATCATTGTAAGAATGTTCTCGGAGAGAATTTGCATTGAAAATTGATCCAATCCAAAAATCGAATTAGACCGGAAAATTGCACCATTCCCGATTCCTGAAAACAACACTTTTGTTAATACAGTATACGAGTTTAGATTCCAGATAATATTTCGAAAACCATTATTTTAAGAAAATTTTGTTTTAGATTAATTATTATAGATACGTATTGTTTAGTTTTTAATTAATTTCACGTATGAAATAGTATGATTTAGTTTTAGATGCAAGATGAGATGAAGATAAATTAGCATTTTGCTATTCAATCAAAAAATATTTGAAAATATAAAAAGCAAAATGTTTAATATGTTTGTTCTTTAAATTTTCTATGTTAAAACCTCTAAATGTCATAAAGAGTGAAAAATGCGATAAACAACTTTTTCCAAATATTAAATTCTTTTAGACATATTTAACCCACTACTGTCAAATGTAGGTATTTTATTAAGTTTTTTTTTCATTTTCAGCTTGTTATTCATTTTGTTAAAAAACGATAATAGCATTTGCTATTTGAAATTGGTGGAAGTAAATTTTGAACTTCAATATCTTATGATCTTATCTTATGTCGTTAAATTATCTTCTGCACATTTAAAAGGCATTTTTAGTTGAAATGTTTTGTTGTGTTTTTCCCTATTGAAACTTTATAAACAGCTACAAAACGTTAATGAATTTCTACCAATTATTTCTTTTCCAGCATAGATTAAAATGATATTTTGGATACAAATATTAACACGCATTGACTAAATTAGATTAGCTTACTTAATTAAAAAAAACTATCTCAAATTCGTACACACATAAAAAAATAAGGACTGAATTTCTTAGAAACTATAGAAATAAAAAAAGCGCTCAATTCGAGTATGAAATTAATGAGTGAGCAAGAAGATTTAAGTGATTCGCATTTGTCATATTGTTTTATAAATAGTGAAGTTAAGGTATTTGACATATTAACTTGACGATACTTATTAAGTCGAAACGCGTAGATACAAAATAATAAATGTTATTTGTGAGACCTACCAAGAGTTTTATATTGTATTTTGCATAAGGACCATAGTTATGCATATTTTGAAGTAGCTTAGAGGAATAACATTATAGATATGATAATATTTTTAGTAAATATGTATATCCTTAGTTCAAAAATTAATTTTATTGTTAGTGCATTATTATTAGTCTTCAATATTAGCATCCATATGCTGTGCATTTTGAATACTAATATGTTGAGAATATAATATATTAAAAGCCACCTGTAGATATATGAAATGAATGAATTTTTGTAAATATCCTCTCTTATCTATTTTTAATTATATGTCTGTATAGTTATCAGATAATGAAGGTTATTTGGACTAATGAATTATCATTTTTTGCCCATTTGCTAAAAGCAATTAATCAAACAATTTTTTTTATACTCAACTGCTTGCCATACGTGTAATTGATATAAATTAGCACGTTTTTGCGGCTTTATTCTCTGGATGCGATAAAAAAAATCGCGTTATTCAACTTCCTACAAAAAATAGTATTATAGCAATAAAGTTATCACTTAATTTGACGCAATGTTTAATTTAAAAAATGCCATAAAACAATTTTAAATATTTACAGAACATTCCTATATTGTAGATAATTTTTTTTGCTATAAAAACTTACAAACATCAATCAAAATTGATGTATTCTTTCAATCTAAAATTTTGAAGACCAAATAGAACGAAAATTGTAACAAAACCAAAAAATATACTTGCGCCTATAGTTTTTTTCGTGCTTGCGTTCACTATTTTTGTTTTAACAATAATTTTTAAAAATGTTAATCTGAAACAAAGCTTCAAACTGGAACTAAATCGAAACAAAATGTTATTTAATCTGTAACGAAGCCCAAACAATTTTTTTATGAACCGACGAATGACGAAGCCCTACAAAAAGTAACATGGAAGCGTATTAGCAAAAATCTACGGCTTAATCTGTCAAAATTTCCAGCCCTAAGATAAAAACTGCGATCGATATTAACATGGACTCTAACCCAGATATCATCATATAAGCGCGAACATTATTATTAGCATCACGATTTTATCAATTTCAATTACCTTTCTTTGTGTCTGGCTGCACTCGCAAATGAATCATAGCGAAAACAAGTTTTTTTTATCATATTATCATTATCGATGATAATTTTATCCAAACATTGATGATAGCTTAATTTGCTGTGAAAAAAAAACGTGCGCGTTAGGTTGTAAGTCGCCGGAAATAAATGCCGTTCGGTTGATCAGAACGACGGATTCGATCTCTAATACATTTTCAATCATATTACTGCGTTGTTGTATATCAACGGGAAAACTGATTGACGATGATGTGAGGCTGCAAGTCAGTCAGTAGTTTAACGATTGCAACCGTGTGTGTAGTTTATAGTAGATGACAATATCAATCAATCAGTAAGCAGTATAAGCTTTCGAAATTGCACTCTGATGAAATATTGACTTGCCTCATCGCTTGTTGTTTTTGATGTAGTTTTAATAATGCTCAATTTTCAGCAGCAATAAAAAAGTAACAACTTGGCAATTTAATGGTAATGCATCATTTAAATTTCTTCGATAAAAACATAATTTCAAAATATATCAATTCTGGTGTCGAATAATAATGTTACTACAATTTCATGAAGCAACAAATGTATTTCATACTGAATATAGTTAAAAGCGCATTAAAAACAAGGACAAATAGTTAAAAGCAGCGATAATAATTAAAAAGTTCATTAGAATCAATGAGAGATAGCTAAAAACAACAAAATATAGTCAATAGCGCAAACAATAACGAAATAGATTTTTATGTAGCGAGGCCTTAAAGTGGTAGTTTTAATGCCGAGTATGAAATTATTTGTCATTACCTAAATCAATATATCATATTATATACAGATTTACCAAACATGTTGAAGACTTCTCTAAAAACAACGAAAAACAGTTAAACACAATAAAAATTACGTTGTTTATTTTACTAATTTATCAATTTATTAAAAATATGATAAGAAATAAATAATTTTGCATGTTGTGTTTCTATAAAAAAATACAAGCGACAAAAATTTAACTAAATCATAAAAAAATAATTGTTTTTAATGAAAACAAAACGCCTGTTTTATGTTTTATGTAGATCATATCATTTTCATTTCACGGTTTTTTTTTTCAACAGATAGGTAAATATACAATATTAGTTTGCTAAACCATTAATTTTTTAAAAACTGGTTTGCAACACGCTTGTTAACTCAATATCTTTTTAATAAAAAAATTGCTGTGAAAATGTAAAACTTTAAATAAACTTTAGGACAGTGGCCTGACAAGTAGCATTTCTTTATCAATTTTTGAATAAAGTTTTCAAAGTTTTTATGCGGAATGTCAAAAGGTGAGTAAGTTGGTTGATTATATTTTCCAATTTTCAATATTTTTGATCAAAACATCGGCGGGTTTTTAGATTATATTTCTGTTTTAAATTTTTTTGGTCGCATTAGATATCTACTTATTTTCCCAAAAGATTTCTTCTTTTATTCAATAGGTACTCCTAAATAAACATGCGCTTCTATTCGTATCATTGTTATTCCTGTTTTGTAATTCGGATTTATGTTACCTGATTTAAAGCAGATAAACCAGTTTTGGCAATACCTATGTTGGTCAAAAGCTCACAAAGTAAAGGAAACGCCAACTTTAATAATCAAAATCGTAGGTAATATTATACATCAATAGAATAAAATAAGTAAAAAAACTTAATTATATTTTTAGACAAATATTTTTAATCAATTTGCTCTAATAATTAAACTTGGATGAAAATGAAATGTAGAGAATATTGTGAAGCAACTATATTATTTGGCATCAATTCAACAAGTTATTTCAAACATTGATTTGCTTTGTTCGGCGCGTCGTCGTCTTATTTAATTTCACTTAAAACACAGCGACAAATTAAACTCGTCCTATTGAATTTTATTCATCAAGTCGTAGGTTTGCATATATACATATTCGTATCGGTACTATTTATTTTGTAGGAAATTTTAATGCGTTTGCCGGTTGAAAGAAAGGACGGATTGAGTGGAATGAATACTTCCTCACTTAGTTCCCATAATAATATAATGCACCGTTACAAAATAGTAAAAAACTATAAAAATTCATGTAAATAAAGCGAAATGGAAAATGCGTTAAAAGTGTGCTAAGACAAGAACCTTCCGTGTTTACAAATTTCAACTGGCTTATTCGTATTGCATACACGTATCTTTACAAGAAAAATAAAATAAAGAATTAACGAAATTGTTTGGCATACATAGAAAAATTTTAACTAAAACAACAGCTGTTTCAATTAACAAACGACAATGTTTAATATATTGTGAATAAATATTTTAACAATTTTCATATTATGTATTTGCAACTGCCAAATTGAAATTAGTTTTCACTCAATAAAATTAACAGTTAGATCATAAAATTGATGCATTTTAATTAAATTCGTATCTACAGCAAATATTTAATCAAAATTCCATTTACAAATTGAATGTGATGTGATGTACATGCTACATACTATACATGTACAGACAATTTGTAGCAACGTAAAAAAATGTTTTGATAACACAGACCAAGTCAAGCCAGTAATAGCTTTATTTATATCGACCATGTATTTGTAAGCAAATTATAGTTTAATTGTATTACAATTGTCTGAAATATCGATAACGATATCAATTAATTCTCGATTAGAAACAATAAATGGTAAAAAATGAATAATAAATATAGTTTATATACATTCAACTAATAAATAAATAAACAATATTTTATTACAACATTTAACAAGTTTTTTTTCGTATATTTAATATATAAATATACTGAAACTGATAATTATTTTATTATAACTTTTATATGTCTATAATTTTATTGCATAATTAAAATTATAACTATTAATAATAAAGAAATCGTTTGGTTAATTAAGCATTTAGCACAACATATTTTAGACATTGTAAATTATTTCCCAAAAATGACTAATTATAAATGTTTAATTATTCATTATTGAATTGTATTTTATAAGTGGTTATTAAAATATTAAAATAAGTTGTATTTGTTCATGCAATAAAACATTAATAAATTAGTAATGAAAAATGAGGATTTGGGGAATTACGAGACATGCCATTTTTATTGTATCTATTAATTTAACTTATCACACATGAATAGCATTATTTTCATCTAGAGTAATACCCCGCACAGTAAGAATTCGCTATACAGCGCAGGTTTTGCAACTATGTCAATTTTTCTTATTTTTTGTAATATTGGTGTAAATAAAGCTCATAAAGCGAGTTTATTCTTTTAGTATATGACCTATTAAATTATTACAAACATATCTTAACAAAAAAAGTCAAATGGGTTAATATTTGACTAATTTTTTCAATCGCAGCAATTCTTTACTCTTTAAGCTATCAACACCTAATGAATAATGTTTACTCCATTCTTAAAAAAAATCCAACGAGTACTTATTCCAATAAAGTTTACTCAATGCTTTACTGTAAATTATTTTTATAATTTATCAGAAAAGAGACCTCGGGGCTTTCTTTTTAATATATTTGATATATTCGCTGAGTTAAATAAACATTTTTCTCGTAGCCCAATACTTAAAAAGTTTTTTGAGGAAAATATATATATTTTAAAAAGATGATACTTAAAATTTTGTAACAACTTAGAATTTTCAATAAATTGTGACCTCCGAAAGTTACATCAAATATAAAATTGAGCAGTTACGGTTATAGCCATTATTTATTTAAATTATTGGTTTAATCGGTAAATAATATCTATAATTATTTGCATAAAATAAACAAAAGTATAATAATTAATATAAATCATAGATTAATAAAATTCCATATTAGTGCAGTACCTAATAATAAATTTGTGTAAAAACTTTAAACAGATATTATGAAACTAATATTTATTTTATTGATTTCACTATAAAATTAGTTAAATTTGTGCAATAAAAATTAATAAAAGACTTGTTAATATATGAAATGTAATAAAATTGGATTATGTAATTAAATGCAATTAAAAAGCGCATTTAGAAATAAATAAACAATTAACAAACATGGTAAAGGTTATACATTTTGAAAATTACCTCTTTTAACGTTTTAATAAGTTGTCAATAATTATAATCATAAAAATTATACAAGTAGATACATAAAATAAACTATAATTTATTAGGTATTCCCAAATACGTTGGCAATTAAAATTTAATACAAATTGCATTAATATTTTGCAAAATATTACTTCTATAATATATAGGTATTAAAAAGGTGAAGGATTGTTTAGCTTTGTGGTTTTCAAACTGTGTTGTGCACCTCACAAAGAGACACAAGACAAGGAATATCACAAATTATGCTGTTTTTTTTAAATACCATAGAAATCAGAAATAGTCAAAGCAACAATCAAATTTCTTACTTTATTCCATTCAACAAACACTGAAACATTAAAATTTTGTTGGATTTTTGCTAATCTCTATCGCATTTTAAGAAACTGTATTATACTTTGTTGGACGCAACGATTATTTCATAACAAAAAAAAAAAACAAACTTAGTCTGCACCACAATCCAGAATAATAAGTAAATAAATCTTAGGTACACCTAAGGCTCACAAACAATTTCAAAATGTAATTATACGCAAACATTTTTTCAGCGATAAGAAAGAATAGCAAATAAATATCACTGATGAGCTTTTGCAAATGGAATGTTAAATATCTATTTGGTCAGCCAATATTGTGTAGAAGAAATGCGCAAACAATTAAATTTAATAACTTATGCAATTATCCCATTTAGAATTTCAAATGCATCCAACAACAATATCGATGTCTAATTGACTTATTAACGAAATCAGCAAACAGTGGAGCAAGCGGTTGTAGGAAATATTGAATTAAAATGCAATTACACGAATGTAAGGTAAAAAAGCAACAATATGAATCTTGTTTTTTATTCGTAAAGAAAATAATCCCCGTATAGTAGCGTAGCAGCAGTAAGAAGCTGCTTGCTGCATTGCTTTTTTCGTAGTAGACAAAGCGGCATAACAATTAGTTGAAGATTGAGGAATACGAAAATGTGTTTAAGAAGCGAACAATGGACGCAATAAACGTAATGACAGCAACGATGAAAACGTTCAAGCAAACAATAAAAATGAACACGGAGAGGAGAGGATAATTATGCCCGCCGCCCGAAAAACTTTTTTTTTTCGTGTAGCAGATAAGAAAATGAAAACAGCGTTGATGATGAGCTGCTCCATGGATTTTAAGTGGGTTTTGATGGGCGCTAATTATTATCGCGACGATACGGGAATTTGCATCTATGCCATCTTTCGTGTACGTGTGTGTGATTTAATGCGCCATGAAAATGAATGGGAAGCGGCGACAAAAGTCTAGTGTGTGTTATCACTTGTTGGTCGCGCGCGTTCAACGGTCATAAATAAAATCGCCGCTTTTTTTTGGCGACAAAATTTTGTTCGGCCACATAGATTTTATTCATTTTTTCTTTTGCCAAAAAATATGACTGATGTGTGTGTGTGTGTGTGTGTGTGTGGTGTCGTCAAAAACACAACAGCTGTTTAATGCTTAATTTCTATGATTTCTTTTAGATACTATTAAACATTTCTATGTTAAAATCTCAATTATTACTTAAATTTAAAAAGAATTAAGATGACTTAATGTATTTTAAAATGTCATAATGTTTACGCAATTATAAACTAATTTGGTATAAATCAGATGATATTATTTTTTTAACTGTTCATGTTTGATGTACAGGTACTGCTTTCTCAAATTCGAATTTAAATTTTATTATGTATCTTTGAGGTTTATGATATGTTCTGTGGAGAACCACCATGGGTATCCTAATCTATGTAGAATATATGGATATTTTTGCAAGTTTTTCTACTCAAATAAAACAAATTAAAGAGATACATTAAAAGTAGTTACAATATCTAGTTACATTTTCTGGTAGGACAGCTGTGGTAATAAGAGGTACCATAAACCTCGATAATAGACCCAAATCAAATTATTCTTTCTTACTCGATGGCCATAGTACTATAAGAATTACAAGTTCATTCCTAAAAATTCAAAATAGTAAATTCAATCTGAAATTTTCATCGGCATTGTAAAAATGTTGTGGTTGATGAAAGACCTTGTTAACTGTAAAAATCTTGACGCGTTTTGTCTAATTTAACATCATCAAAAAGTATTGTGGTGAATTAGGGTATTTAGCCAACATCTCCGCCTTCCAGAGATAATCTCCGGCCCGTGGATCCTTTGCGGCCCTCAAAAACCTTCAATTCGGCTGGTGTAATGATAGTTGCTGTATTGCATTTATCCAACAACACTTTTAAACTTTTTTTACATCAAAATTCCTGAAATGTATGGATTTTTAACGAAAGTTGTTCGAAAAAAGTAAGGAAATTTTGGATAAAGAAACAAAATTGAATTTTATCGATGGCACCAAAATCAATAAGTATATGAAACTCCATATAGCAAATTCAATTCAATTTTGGTGACAAAGTGGTAGAAAATTACAGGATATAGCTACATATCAACAAGTCAAATTTTTGATGTCCTATAATTCTGTATCGATTTCCTTGCTTTTCTTTTCCCAAATTACGGTACCTATAGATTATTTTCAAATTCAATTTTTATGTAAAACCTTTTGACAGCGTTCTATAGCATCTAACAAGATCGTAGATTATTACTTAATGTTTCCAGATGCGGGAAAATATATTATTATAAACTGAAACATTACTTATGTCATTTTCACCATTCCAAAACTTTCCACTTTGCTTTCTTACTCATCAATGAAATCTTATATTATTTATTAAAGCTAAAATCAATAAAAAATCTATCATTATCTTGGTCTAGACTAAAACTATTAAATAAATTAGCCATAAATTTAAGACCAAAAAAATAATAGCTCTCATGAAACAGATTTTTGCCAAATTATAAATTGGCTAATAAATAATGGCCGTTACATTTGTATTTGAAATTGTGCATTAAATATAATGATTTATGTTGTTGAAAAGCTCTACAAAATATTATTTTGCTCTCTCTTTTAGCGTTGAATTTCTTAAAATGAACTTTCAAGTCAACAGAATCGAGCGTTTTCAGCACCTTCGTCTTTTCACGTGTTCAATCGAGGTGCTAAAGCCGGCGGTTGAAGCTGCTGCAGATAGATTTCGATCAATTTCAAATGCTATACATTTCGTTCAACACTGATGCAGAATTAATTGAATCGTTTTGACGAATTCTAGCTAAGCGATGATTTCCACCACCGGGAAAAACTTTAAAAAATTACAAAACAATAACAAAGATCGCCAGAAGAATGAATATAAAAAGATAGTAGTTAGACATAGACATTAGATATGCATTGTAAATAATTTGTTGCTTATTATAAGATAGGTACTGATGTAATTTTGGCACAGATTTTTTGGAATATCAGAATTTAAAAGTCCAATAGATCATTGAGAATTGGTTTATTGTTTTCCATTGCACTTCTAATTTTCGATGTCAATATGGCTAAATATTTAATATTACATGATCATACTATCATAGTCAATAAGCCAATTCTTAATTATGAAGTGAATCTAATGAATTCTAAGAGTTTTATGTCAAAATTTAATCAACATTCTATAATCAACAACAAACTACTTATAGTTCATATCTAAAATCTATATCTAAGTATGTACTATCTTTCTATATTTTTGACTAAAAAGAAATGACCATGACTATCCAACCTAATACCACCTTAAAATAAAATACTTATATCTGCAAATACAACCTTTTAACACAGTGTAAATATCATCATTACGATGTATTGTTTAAATTTTTTTAACAACTATTTGGGTTGGCTAACACTTTCAAACGCACGTGGAATAAAAAACTACGATTTGTAAATTTGTAAAGTGCATATTAATGTCACTTAACACAGCGATTTCTAACTGGCTAACAAAGAAAAAGCGGATACTTTGAATTTGCGTTAGCGCGCTGCGGACGAACACACCATCGCTTAGTTAAACTATACGAAAAACGAGATTCTGTTTGATAATTTATTAGAAAGTAATATTGCGACAGGCATTTCGTATACACATAAAAAAAATTATAGAATAGCAATACAATTATATTTTGTCAATAAGCCGATATAAAAATGTAATTTATTCGACTATTATTAATTGGCCAACTTTACGAAACGCTGATTTAGTTAACAAAAAATGAGAGATAATGCAACAACCATTTTTGTAATTTTAAATGCAGCAATTATGGAGCGCTTTGAAAGCTCGTGCGTGTTTTAATTCCTTTCACAATGGACGTACATTATATTGTCACGTTATTAACATTTATAATTAAAACTTTGTATTGTCACAATATATGCATTAAATGAATCGATCAATTCGCATGCACTTTGTCTAGACTTGCAGTTTAATTTTTGTTTAACTTGCATGATTTTTATACGTGCGTGGTCCGAAAAGTTTCTAGTTATTTTAAGTAATTTTTAATGCAGCCTCAAATTATTTTCTAGTATCACCACGTCCACTTAAACCAAAATTTTTTTGATGGATTTGTCTTTGCGCAGGCAATTTTTGCGACTTTCTTTCGATTTTCCTTTGATCTTTGACATTTTCCATCAAATTTTTTAGCGACTTTCACCAAACTTGATAGAATATAGAGAAGAACGAACGTTCTTCACTATTTTACATCATTTTTAATGAAAATCCTTAAATATTTTGATGGAAAATGCCAAAATCAAAGAAAAATCAAAGAAGAAAGTCGCAAAATTTCCTGCGTAAAAAAAACATGAAAAGCTTTTGGTTTAAGTGGACGGTGGTGATGCTAAAAAATAATTTGGTGCTGCACTAAAAGTTACTAGATAGGCTAGAAACTTTTTGGACTACCAAAATGAATCGATTCTTAGCGCTGAATGACGCCGAGAGCAATTAATGTGCTGCGAGTGATTTATTTCAATTTAAATGAAGTCGCCATAAAAAATATGAATGGCACGGCTTGATGGCCAGAAAATGAGAAAAACTTAAAAATGTAGAGCGCGCGCGCAAATTGTTATTTTATTCATCCATCCATTTCCCCATGAAAGAGAGAATATTTAACCAGAAAAAAACTGTGCGCGCAAAATAAACATTGTAGCGCCAAGCGAGCCAGCAAAACGTAAAAAAGATTAAATCAATGCAATAAAAAAAAGCTTATTTAATAATTAATTCGGCCGGTTATTAATGAGCTTAGCGACGTATCAAATAAATTAATTGCAACAATCCGTCATTTTTAATTTGAAAATATATATCATTCCATTCGGCTAATCCGACGACTTAAATAAAAATTATAGCGCATGCAAACGATTAATTACGCATTAAAAAATCTAGTTTGTTACGCCACTGGAATTTACACTTCCTATTGTGTAACGCGACATGCAATTCTGTATTTAAAAAAAAGTTTGGATTTTCGTTTTTTCTTTGCGGCCCGAGGCAGTACATTTTCGACAATCATATATCACATTTTAATGTCCGAAATTAATTTAATTAAAATGCAATCAAGAAATCGTTGACTGTTTGTAGCTGTTGTTTAGATTGATAACATATTTTTTAATAAGTAAATTAACGGACGTTTTACGTCGACTCGGCTTAGATAGATAATGATTGATGGTCGTCGTTTATAGCTACAAAATGCAAAATTATTAAACGTATGAGCGTCGCATGATAAAAATAGAACAGTCGAGGATTAGTTTCTTGAAGAAAAATGTGCGAAAATGCGAAAGAATGTTAAGGTGCACGAAAAATGTGGGTGAATTTTTGCTGCAAATTCATTATATTTTAGCAATCTTCGATTAAATATCATACGTGGATGATTCGAAAAGTTTCTAGCTTTTTAAGTAATTTTTAGTGCAGCCCTAAATTATTTTTTAGCATCACCACCGTCCACTTAAACCAAAAATTTTTTATGGTTTTTTCTTTGCACAGGAAATTTTGCGACTTTCTTCTTTGATTTTTATTTGATTTTGGCATTTTCCATCAAAATATTTAAGGATTTTCTTTAAAAGTGATGTAAAATAAGGAAGAACGTTCGTTCTTCTCTATATTCTATCAAGTTTGGTGAAAGTCGCTAAAAAATTTGATGGAAAATGTCAAAGATCAAAGAAAAATCGAAAGAAAGTCGCAAAAATTTCTTACATAAAAACAAATCCATCAAAAAAATTTTGGTTTAAGTGGACGTGGCGATGCTAAAAAAATCATTTATGGCTGCACTAAAAATTACTAAAAAAGCTAGAAACTTTTCGGACCACCCACGTATTTATTCTAAAATGTATTAAAAAACATCTAACTAAAATATTTTTCATTGTTATACAACAGATAGCTTGCAACAAAATGAGCACACATAATTATTATCATCATTTTTAAACCTACATATTTTTAATGCAATAAATTGTGTCAGCTTTTGTTGTATATTATAGCTTTAATTAAAGTAACTCAAATAATTTGTATACAAAATTAATTAATAAATTAAATTGACGCTATTTTTCATATATTTTAATAAGTTTTCAATATATAAAATGAATAAACTGCAACACTAATCTCAATCGTACGCTCGGATGCAAGAAATAAATTAGTAATATATTAATTTGCGAGATTAATTACAATCATCTCACACATAAAACAACATTTTTGCGCGTATTTGATTGCGCCAATAAATTATAAACAACAGGAATTGCTCAAAGTTGTACTCTACTACATTTTTGTCTTATCTAACAACAATGAATAATTGCGAAAACAACAACAACATCACAAACTAAAGTCTGAGCGATTCAAATTGAAAATGCATCGTGGTATTTGTAAGTAATTAAAACTTAGATCAATTCAGCCAAAGAATAAAACGATGGAAATTCTCGCTCTCGAAAATCAAGTCGAGCTAGATGCATTTTGCATGTTTTATTATATATATATCGCATACAATAGTTTGAATCCCAATAAATGATTGCTTGCAAGCCGTTCTTTTTATAGAATTGAATTTTTCTTTTCCAGCGAAATCCGTTTATTTTTATACGTGTTCACGTTTTTCGAAGTAATAAATAATTGTTTCGTCGAATCGTTTGGTTTTTTTTTGACAATAAAATTGCGTTTAATTCGAGTAATTGAGGCGACATATATATAGGTACGTTTTTTATTTATAAAATATCATTTTCTTGTTACAGGGGCGGATTTAGCTTTCTTATTTATGTATTTTTTAACAATATTTTGCAAGTTATAAGAAAAAATTATTTTAAAAATGACAAAATTTATTTTGAAAAATGCAAAATATTTACAAAATGTAGCAAAAAGTGTGCAAATCTGGCATTTTTAGATCTTCTAACTATTTTTTTTTAAATTTTTATAATTTATGTAATTTTTAACAATATTTTGCAGAATATTAAGCAAATTTATTATAAAAATGGCAAAATTTACAAAATATTTACAAAAAGTGTGCAAATCTGGCATTTTTAGATCTTCCAACTAATTTTTTATAAAAATCCCTCTAATTTATATATTTTTTAACAAAATTTTGCAGAATATTAAGAAAATTTATTATAAAAACGCCAAAATTTATAAAATATTTACAAAAAGTGTGCAAATCTGGCATTTTTAGATCGACCGAGTGATTTTAGTACGTTTTTCAAAAAGTAATCCACAATTGTAGTATTCTTTTTCAGTTTTGCACTCTTTTTATTAGCCCCCTTCCTAAAAGCTAAGTCCACTACTGCCCTGTTATACTGTTTCAGTTGAATTTCTATACACATTTGAATTGCAACCGGAAATGTAGTAAGCAAATGTGTACTCCAGTACTTACATACTATATATACATACACATTATTATACACTACACACCAAAGTGTTTAAGCATTCTAAAATTGCAATTGCGCTAAAAGTGTGTTACGCCACTGCCACTTCCAATGCAAAAATGCTACACCTTAAACTTTCTTCCACTTTAAAATCTCCCATACGCTATCATTATATTAACAAGATAATTATAACATAAGTGCTACCATAAATTGGAATCCGTACCACGCAAATAGCAACAGCAAGAACAATCAATGCAGCTACATAAAGCATACACTTGCACTCTGTGTGTTGTAACTGTTTATATATAACATATATATAAAGCAAACATGATACATTTACAAGTGGATTAAAAATATGGCGCTGCCAGTAATTACCCACATATACGACGCAAAGTTTAAGTAACTATAGTAGCAGCTCCAATTTTAACATAAAATTACCATCAACATTACAATGACCATTTTGCATTTCTTGCATATTTTAGCGTCGTCGATTTCGTGTGTGTAAAAGCGTACACACACACTCGAATGCTTCCGGTTAACTTTTCAGTCAAGCTTAAAATGCAACAGTTTAAGATTGTGTTAATATGCTAATCGCATTATACAGGATGTCGCAAAACGTATATATTTATTACATTCGCACTAAATTCAAAAGTAAACATGTGGTAGGTAATTATTAGATGGACGTATCAAATAAGCGTTGTGAGAAGTGACAAATTAATTTAAATTTCATCATTTAATTCTATGATTACCTTTAAAACAGTGGGTCTCAATATTTTTGCATTATACAGGATGTCGCAAACGTATATATTTATTACATTCGCACTAAATTCGAAAGTAAACATGTGGTAGGTAATTATTAGATGAACGTATCAAATAAGTGTTGTGAGAAGTGAGAAATTAATTTAAATTTCATTATTTAATTCAATGATTTTCTTTAGTGCAGTGGGTCTCAATATTCTTGATGATAACATGTTGTTTTTTTCACAATTCTAGCAAACATTAAAAAAATATCTTGAGGAGATGGTTAAACATGTTTACGGAGGATTGAATACAATAAAGATGAGTATTTTTATGTGACAGAAATGTTAAAGGTCTTTGATATAAAAAATGCTATAAAAATTGCATTATTTTAAGTTAAAGAAAGCCAAGTTTAAATTGTTTTGAGCCACACATTATAAACTAAAAGTTAATAAGAATTAATTTACATGTTCTACAGATTTTGTAAACTTTAGAACTGCTTTCTTGAGTTGAATAAGAGAATGCGTTCGAAATCCTCAACAATTTTATACTAATTAATGAAAAACTATTGAAATCAACATTTATAATTTTTAAAATTATCAACTATTAAATCAAACATTGCAAACTAAAAATTAAGAACAATCAATTTACATGTTTTACAGATTTTGTGGACTTTACAAACTAGGTACTTTCTTTAGTAAAATAAGAGAATGCATTCGAACGCCCTATAGTTGTAACATCCTTCTTTAGTTTAATAATTCTTATGCATTATTATGAAAAGACTGGTTTTTATATAAAAATTAATGGGAAATTCCAAATCAACTTAACAGCTTTTTAATTATAGCGCGATATTTTTGAATTTTCGATAAGAATTTATCATAATACTATACGAAAAACGCCCAAAAAATTAATTGTAGGACCATGCACTCTGCTTCTTGTCGAGTTTAAATACATGCGCAACTGTTGTAATATAATTATACCTATGTCAAAAAATATTTTGCATGTTTTTATAATTGAAATGAATCGCAAAAAAATGTGGCTGATAATTATTGATATGATCAGGGAGTCGATGATTGTTTTGCTCCAAATATTTTAACGCACGCTTAAATTGTAATTTATTAAACGGCTGCCATTCAACGAAATTTCACTCGTTTACGTTAAAATTGCGCTAATTAAATTAAAACTAAATTCTAAACAATTACGTCTTGATGGACAAAGTACTTGAACACAATTAAACTTTTTTATGCGATAAAAAATTGGATGCTCTTTCTCTTTTATCCATCCGCGTCTCATAGGTTAAACTGTGCAATATTTCGTGAAAATAAATTGAGCTAGCTTGCTGGAACTGGTTGTAATACATCATAGTTGACCTAAAAATTTACATAATTGATACAATAAGCGCGTTTAAAAAAAGTAATAAAATAAAATTAAAGGTTACGATTTATCTAATCATTAATTGCCATGACATTTTCAACACACTCTTCATCTGCAATTAGTCGCACCAAAACATTGTTGTTTAATTGATTATAAGTAGGGGAGAGAGGGGGAATCCTGCATCTCTAAAAATGATTGGTAAATTCCCGAAGTATTGTCATTTAGTATTAAAAAATCAAAAAAGTGCAAAAATCATGAAGGAGTAATGGCGAAAGTGCTAGAGTAATTGCGCTCTGGCAAATAAAATTGGTAAAAAAACTATATATTGTAAACCACTCGTTAAATATACAAAAATCACATTTGTAATTATCAGGGATGTCCTGTAAACTGCCTTCCGTATGGAGCATCCCGAACATAATTCACATCTAAACCATCATACGTTGCCTTTTCCAAATTCATATCAAATTAAGCTACGAACGTCATTACCCCGTTGGACAAATTTTATTTCAACAAGATATATACAGTGTGTTCAGTAAGTTCGGAAACACCCGTTTATTTGGAAAACGATGCCTTAATTAAAAATTTTGAACACGTAGGTCGATATTATTTTTTTAAATGCATTTGATGGGGATA
>JARJDW010009724.1:0-12242 GCA_030264715.1 Adinopsis sp. GC000173
CTAAATTAAAATTACAATTACACTTACGATCAGCACTATTAGGCAACATTCGCACTTGCCTAATTGCTGATGCGCTGATGCGCGATATCGCAATATTTGCGAGTTCGTTCACCACAACAGATTAAATAAACAAACGACTTCAGAAATTCCCAAAAATAATATATTATCCACCTAGAATGAAATTGAAGTTATTGCAAAGGTTATCTTTAGTTACAAAAGTCAAGCATTTATTTTGCGCAAGTGTAATTACTAAAGTTAAATAAATTAATTTTCGTGACAATAAATAATTAAATATGTATTACAGTATTTAAATCACTTTCAACATTGAATAAATAATGAGCGCATTATTATTAAAACTTTCAAGTAGTTTACTAAGAACTAATTGATAGAATGCCGAAAATAATGAAACAATTTTGCAAATTACAATCGGGAGTAACATTTGAATGAAAATTGCATATTCCGAATGTATACGCCATAACTTCTAATTACAACTAAAACATCTAAAATTTGCAATTACTTAACCTAGTTGGAAAACTGCAATCTATGAATGTACGAGTACAACACGCTTCCTATTCATATTCAGCCATCATGTGTAATTCCAACTCCAAAGATACTCGCAGTGTATCTACGCGCACCTCAAACCCATTCTCCTCCTCTGTCCAGACCTTTGTTTGTTTCTCATCACAAAAATAAACAATTTTGCAAATTTTCTACGAGCTGCAAAATCAACAGTGCGCTCAATAAATCATTACATTTAATAGAATGTATAACCATAGTAGGTTTTTTTTTTCAAAATACACTGACGAATTGCGATAATTTATTTGCTTTATTGCTGACCTCACAAAGCTCATTAATAATTTTATGAAAGTTTATCCAAACTACAAATAAATTATTGTTATTATTATCATAATTATTACAGAAATTCAATTAACAATTTTTATCAAGTTGTAGATTAATTATGGCAATTTGTATTCGTGATGGGCGGTAGGGCTTACTGCCTATTAATAGCCCAAGAAATATTTGCTGAGTAGCATCAATCACTATAAAAATTTAATTAACAAATACTAAGCACATAAATGTAACGAATATTTTATAAGTAATAAATTGCGTCCACTTCTTATGTGCGTTTCTTAGGCGACCTTAAAGTTTGTTAGCGATTTGAGATATCCAAACTAATTTTAACACAGATTTTATTTAGGTACTTTTACCTTCATACTTGTACATGATTTAATGAAAGTTTGTGGAATTTAATTAGCAAATTTTAGTTGTGACTGATGATTTGATCACTTTGAGGTTTATAAATTCTAACAAAATAATCATCGTCTAAATAAGGGATATGTATATACGAGGTTGGTTCGAAAAGTACACAGCCTAACAAACAATGTACAGGATATAATTGAATTTAGTAATTTATATTCACCTATGTAGTCTTCTTGTAACTTAATACTTTTAATCCAACTTTTACCTTGGCAAAATTAGTTTTTATCCTATTCTACAAAATACGCAATTGTCACACATTTGGTTTTTTCATTTGAATCAATTCTTTGTCCAGCGAGTCATTTTCGAGATTTAGGAAAAAGAAACAATTGTTTTAAACCAAATTCAGAAAATTTATGGCGTTAGGAGGCATTTTGAACTTTAATTTATTCAGTTTAGCGGCAATACTCTTTGGCTTCTGGACTTGTAAAAATTAAAGACACGCGTTCTTAAATTGCATGTATGTGACTAAAATTTTGCAGAATAACACCTGACGGATTTAAATATATACATATTTTAATGATAATTTGTTTTTAGAACCATTTCTAGGGTCTACCGCACAATCAAAGATTGATGGCTTAATTTTTGTTTATAGTAACCGAAAACTGTTGTATATTTTATAGATTTCTAGAAATAACATTGTTCGCAATTTCTATATTTACATATTTAAAGATATGCAATATAATATACAAAAGTTATTGCACTCTCTTCGAAAACCTATAATCAACAGTAATAAGCTCCCAGTCTATAAGATTTTGAACGCAGATTACATGTGATTAGTTTAATATGAATTTGATCGTTGTGTCTATAAAAGTTTTTTGATGGTCAATTTTAAATGTTCAGTAGAAGTATATACATATTTTTAATTACAAACTGAAATCACGCGGAAATTCTTGCATTACAACTTTTGTTTTGAATTTAACCTAAAACTGAAATAGCAATTGGAATAACCACTAAAATAATTTCTTAAGCGGAACCGTTATTTCAAGTATGAGAGTAATATAAAGGATTTCTGAAAGATGTTGGCTCATTGTCAAACATTCTAGATAGCTATTGTGGAGCAAAAGACATCTTTCATTAAATAGCTCGAATTTTAGTTGAATTTAGTCTTAATTGGTTATATCTATCATTTTACCTCCAGGATAAATTGGTGAATGCGCCTACATTTTCGACACTTTCACAACTCGAGCCAAACACAGAAATTCCTAGTTAAATAGGGGACTATCAAAACAAATTTATTAATATCTCTAAAATCAAAATCAACCTTCTACTATAATCACTTGAAATAATCCATCGATCTATCTACAGTAATTAGACATAGTTATGCAACATTCGATCAAGCGACTTAATCCAAATTTTATTGTAGATCTGTTCAAAAATTTCGACAGTATGGCAGTTAAAGAGATGTCGCTTAATTTACAGTTAAAAATAATTGAATATACTTTTATTCTATTAACGAGTCTAGGAATTACAATACTTGTAGTTTACGTCCTAGAGTAGCAAATGGTATTAAAATCTGATTTTGGTGGAAAACGTCGCTTAGTTGCCTCTTGCACAACTAGGTTCAATTAATTTTTCATCCTATCATTTTAAGGATACAGTACTTTTTGAGCACTTGAACAGGCAATGCAAAAAAATAGATAATTATTAGATTGTTCGGAAAGTAATTTCGTTTTGGTATTAAGCCAAGACGTTTCAAATGATTATGTACAGTTGAATTTGATAAACTTAACCTCTCAGCAATCTCACGAGTTGTCATTGAGTGGTTTACATCTATCAATGTCTTTATTTTGTCCCCATCGGCTTCAATGAGCCTTCCAGAACGTGGTGCATCTTCAACATCAAATTTGTCGAAACGAAATTTTGCAAATCAATTTTGAGATTTTCGTTCGGTCCTTACATCTTCTTCATACACATAACATAATTTTCATCTTGCTTGAACTGAATTTTTACTTTTTCGATAATAAAAGAGTAAAATATGCCGACAATGCTGTTTTCGATCTTCCATCTGTACTAGGGCATCAAACACAAACTATCTTACAGAATCAAACAAAATTTTCAACAAACAAGTTGTACTATGTCAGCTATCAAAATATATGTATAATTATTATGCGTATTAAATGTGAAGTTGACTGTGAAAAAATACACTTGAGTCATCAATTGGGAAAAAACAAAATTACTTTCCGAACAATCCGATATAATTTTCCTTTATTGTTTTAATTAAATAGATATTTAATCATGATTAAAACAATGCTTATCTCTAGTAAACATATATTTTGGCGCTAGGTAGCTATGTTTTATTACATATTATTAATCTTCACATCTAACTATAATACGTTGTATAAATTTAGCGTAAACCAGTGTCATTTTTCTTTTTACGTTACAATAAAGATAGAATGAATGTTTACTAGGTAGCTCGTACAATAAAATCCCCATTCAAGTTTTTTTCGGGTTATAACAAAAACAAATGTGCAGCTTGCTCTTTTATTGTTTAAAGGACGTGAAAATTTACATATAACAATAAATAAATATTTTATTTAAATATTTTGGCGGCAAAGCAAGCACAGAAATAAATTTGAATAATGAGATCTGGAAATAATAATAATAAAAAAGAATTATTCATAAAGCCGTGAGCGATTAAATTAAATTTTAGTTGATCCCCTGGCTTAAATAGTGTTAATCCAAACATCGAACTTCACTTCAATATGAATTTACCTCAATAGTTGCAATAATATTAAAAGTGTCGCGATAGTCCTAATTTGATAAAACGTTCTTTGCGTAGTAAATAAATGAAATTTGATGCATCGACCAAACAATCAAAAACTTTAAAATCACATATTTGGTCGGTGGCTTCCTTTAAACAAAAGAAATTTAAATATTGGATTAAGAGTGGGAATATAGTGCGTGGGTGGTATCTTATCGATCGTCCCTCCAAATTCCAAAGTGGAATAGGTCAAAAGTCATTCTCATACATTAATAAGCACGCGTTCATACATATAAATTTGAAAAAATGTATCGGCGGCTAGACATTACCCTTTCTCATCAATATCGCTACTTGCATTTGTGTTTCGCCTTTTCCGAAATATTCTATTTTATGGCAATAACGTGACATATAGCATGAAACGGCAGCGCGCTTATAAAAAATTCACAACTTTCCGCATTTTTATACTCGGCCCGATGTTCTCATTTTTCTTGACAAACAAATGTTGATAGTTGTTTGTTTATTCAAATTTATGATATGTTGGCTGTAAGATTTTTTATGTTAATTGACTACATTTAAATTTATGCGTACTTACACTATTAGTAAAATGAAGTAATTTTTGTGTGAATATTTCGACTTTCGTCATTTTCAAAGCTATAGTACAATAGATTTATAAATCACAACAAATTTAAAATAAAATTGACATGTAAGTTGATGAGTGAAGAATTCGAGCGGTCGGCCTAGTCATTGATGGATTTTTCTTCAGTTTTATTCAGCGCAATCATTCATTGCTAAAACGAAGCCAAGAATTATTTCTTAACTAAATAGTTTTGTTTTATCAAGTAACAATTTTTTCAATTAATTATATTTTTACATATCAGTAAATAAACATAGAAATTGCAATTACTTCTATATTGTAAAGTTTTTTTGCCAAAACAGTCTATTACTTGCTTATCAGAGCCAAGCAAACATTTTTTAATAGAAAAATATGTTATTTTAATAAACTAACCATTGTATAGGTAACTACTATTACCAAATTACACTGTAGAAGTTGATAAAAAAATTAATTCTATTCACAAAAAGTACAAACATAATAGTAGTGTTTTTGTATTACCTACTTCAAATGCATTATTTTTTATTAAATTATACTATTTTGTATTATTTAAAAATATATTTATTATTAAGAATTAGTACGATAAATCATTGACTGTTTTTCTTGATTTTATATTATTTTCTTCCAACTCTTACAATTTTTATATACCATTAAATGCTCTTTTCACAAAGCCCAATGAACACTAAATGAAATAAACCTTCTGAAAAATAAAAGAAAAGAAAAATCAAAGGAAGGTAAAAACGTCCACTTTAGCAACAACAACAGCTTTAGATTTATACACAGAGAATTTTTAACGTAAATACAATAGATGTTCATGGTCACAATCATTTCTAACATAAATTGATCGTTAATCCTAATGAGAATTCTTTTATTCATACAAAACATAGGTGATTTAAAAAAACAGGTATATTTTTATATTTTTCAAAAGAATTGCATTATGCCATAAAACAACCCCCCCAAAAAATAAATATAAAAACTGAAGTGTTTACTGAAAGAAATTATGCCTTGCTTCATTCACTGATACTTACAGTATTTTTTATTTTAAAGTATACTTAAATAAATACAGAAAGTGTGGCGCAGAAAAAAATTTCCAATGATTCTTATTGACTAACTTTGAGATGGAATTTCCTTTAATTTTCTTCTATTATTTTTCTCTGATTGATCTCCTCAAAAAAACGTGAAAAACTCAAATATTCTATATAACTAATGATCAAGTTCAATAACAAATGTCGTGCCAAATGCCACAGATAAGTGAAAAGTCAAAATAAAGTCATAAAAATTTTAATGTTTATGAAATAGATACTTTAAAAGTTAATTAATCTTAAACATTTTTTAGAAACAAATAAATATTTCTAAAAAAATCTGCTATTTCTATGTACCTAGTTAGATATGTCTCCATGTATACGTTAAAATAAAATGCACGGTATGCAATGGAATTGTATCCATACGACATAAATCATACCTTCATTTTAATTGAATGTAATCCACACTACACATTAATTTCACCCATTTGACATTTAAATATCCTTTTTTGTTAATTCTATATATAGGTGCAAAATGATCAACAATCAACATTGAATTGGTAAATAATGTGCTTAGGCTATTTACAATTCAAAAATAACTCAAGAAATTTAATATTGATAGGCGTTTATTTATGGTAATTTATTATAATGCATGCCGCTCGCAACTTGCACGTTTTAAGGAGCAAACATATTTATTTGTAAATTTGAAGATTCTATGAAAGGCAAATTCAAATTATATACATTGTATGATTAGTTCCGCGAATAATCTCGTTAAGAAAAAAATTTAGCGGATACGCTAAAATTTATGGTTATAAAGCGTGGCTGTTAGAACACACTATGATAAATGTTAAATTATAGGTTCTTAACTAGAAGATTTATTATGAGTGTGCTGTTTATGTTATTTATTTGAACATATTTGCGCTAAACCAGATTAAAAATAATCTTGGAGATTTTATAAATGATTTCTATTCCATTTTATGATACCAATATTTTATATATTTTTTAGCAATTGAAATTTAAACTATAAAGTTTGTTCGTTTTAAACAATATATAGATTTATACTATATCTCTACAATTTATTTGAGCATATTTGCCAAATATACGTTATTTTTCATGTTAAAAACAATTTGGTTGGATTTTATTGGCTATAAATGCACAAAAGACTAATTAATCATTTGCACCAGCATTTTTTTTGCAATATAATCGATACTGTATACATGCACACTTACATTTATATTATCTGTACTAGAAGACCATATTGTGTGGTCAGATTTTTTATAGCTAAGCTTGTAAATGAGGCGTTTCGTGGTGAACGTAATTAACCCTTTTCCATTCAATTCCGAAAACAAAAGGTGGCTCGCATATTTCTTTTTTGCAATTTATGTAAGCATTAACATTCAAAATATGCATTGTGTAATATGCATTAGAAAATAGATGACTGACGTTATGCTCATAAGCGAATGCTAATTAAGAAGGTTTAGTTAGGCAAAAGGAGGAGAATCCTAAGGGTTAAAAGTTAATCAGCAACGTTAACTAGATGATGATCTAAAATAAAACGTTATGTAACAACTATATAGATATATAAAAGATATATCATATAATCAAATCATAATCTACAAGTCACATAGATATTCGCATTATTAATTAGGGGAGAGTAAGGGAATCCTGCACCCTACGAATAATTGCTAATTGTTCTTAAGTAACAAATAACGAATACATTGCAACTAATGTACATGAAAGAGCAACTAATATACTATCTAAACGAATATAAAAAAAATCCGAATTAATTTAATACAGTATTAATAAACAAAAAAAAACGCAAAAATCATGAAGGGATAATGGCGAAACTGATAGGGTAATTGCGTCCTAACAAATAAAATAAGTAAAAAAACTACATATTGTAAATTTGTCGTTAAACATACAAAAATCACATTTATAATTATCAAGGATGTCCTGTAAACCGCGTTCCGTATGAAACATCCGGAACATAATTCACATATAAACCATCATTCGTCACCTTTTCCAAATTTATATCAAATTAAGCTAGAAACGGCATTACCCCGTTGGACAAATTATATTTCAAGAAGATGTGAAGGGCAATCTATTGCAAATTATACCTTAAAATATTCAGCAATATACAGCAGAATGGCTCTTTGTATGTATTTTATCAGATCCAAAAATAAATATTATGTATAGAAATAATTTGGATTCAATTTTTATGCGATGTGAGTTAGAACAGAAAACACGAAATATTATATGCAAGGGTTGTTAATTTATTTGTTAAGGAACTGTCGTAATTTTGCATTATTTTAGCTTACAGAACGTTTGCAAGGTACTGATGCATTTTTTCTGATCTCTACACTTAATAATTTTTAAGATAGATCAAGTTGCGGCATTACCCGGCGATCGCCATTACCCAATTTTCTCCTATTAATTAATTATGGAAAGGTTTTTTGAAATTATTATTTAATAATATATTTTGCAACAACATTTCATACTGTTTATTAATATATATTATAAATGGCATTGTCTAACTATAAAATATATTTAAGTCATTTATATAATAAATTATCCAAACGTCACCAATGTCTGTTGTATAGTATAAATTTAATATACAAAATGAATCACTTTTAATATAAAGTTTATAAAGAGTCGTCTTAGAAGGCGTATAATAAATTAAAGAAAAGTAATATAAAAATATAATATAATATTATATAATAAATTGTATTTTTTGTGAGTAAAATTTAATTATTTTGTGATAACAATGAAAACTATCTCAAAGAAAAATGCAATGTATGTATAAGAATTAACATTAACATTTAACCTTTGAAGAATGTATATCTGAATATCTCTTTGTGAATTTGTTCTTTTTATTATTATTAATCATAATAACAATTTCGTATTCATACAATTTTCTTCATTATAATGCTACAAGAAAAATAAATTTTATGTGTGCGTTTTGTTGAGGAACAATACCAAATGCGACCCCAAACATTTTTTTAGATTGTTTCTTATCGCAACATCTATAAAATAAAATCTTATTTGCATTTTGCAAGTAATTCAACCTTGGAAATCATACAATGTTAAAATCGATAAAGAAATGTGTTCACCAAAACGCATTAATTTTAAATATCAGTCTTTCACACATTATATATCGCAACAATAATATACAGATAATATAAATTTATAATAATGCAATACGAAACGATTATTGTGTATTGATTTTAATGTATTAATATTAAAGTTCGTTTGTAATCTATAAACAATAAAATCCATACGTTTAGTTAAATCATTTAACCAATAATGCCAGATAACTTTATGAAGTTATAACTCCAAGAAGATGCACAAACAAACTAATCAAAACAATAAATTATAAATTAAATCCATTAGGTAGGTAGGTACATATCTACAAATATTTAAATACCTTTGTATAATTATAGTTGCTACTTCTGTTATTGAATGTAGATATTCATTTTTATTCAGGACTGCTTTCATACATATATTATTTATAAATACCTATATGCTTTTTAACAAATAAATTGGAAAATAAATTTTTGATGTTTATACTATTTTTCGCTTGAGAATAAATGTGGCTTTTTATTGATGAGAATTTGACGTAGTAATTAGCCAAATATTTCAACAAGAAAACTATAAAATAATGTCTTTCCAATTTGATCATAAGCTATCTTTATATGGCATTAAAAATTTGTTAACTACTTGGGAAAACGACACTGAATCTAAAGTCTATAGACTTCAAATATAAATCTTAAAATTATTTGTTTTAATTTCATAAAAATATTTTTCTGTCTACTTAACACATAAAATATAATCTAAAAGAGAAATATTAGTTTAAAAATCCTAAATTAAATTTACGCAATAATTTCTTATAAGTAAATCAAAAATACGGACGTGGAAATATTTTAATTTTATAAATTCTATACAAGATGTTGTTAGTACTTGGCAAAATATATGAACTAATAAATAATAAGTATTATGTTTTTTAACACTATTGTGGGTATGTCTAAAACCTTCTTTCATATTTAGAAAAAAACGCAACGAGCCTTATAATCAAAATTACAAAAGCCATCAGCAAGATTCTATCTTAATTAGATATTAGAGATAGAATGGCAATGATATGTAAAGCCGTCATTTACAAATATCAAAAGCTGTTTTCAAAACTACATACTAACATATAAAAGCTGTTACATTTATCTGTCTATTGTATAATAATGTAATGATCCTTTCAGATCTTTCATAATTTCTGTAAACCAAGCAATTCTGAATATTTACCTATGTCTGGTATCGTAATTAGAAAAAAGTGAAATTTTCATATTTATAGCATATATCTTTTATATATTAAGTAGACCGGAAAATATTGCTATAAAATTAAAACAAATCATTTTAAAATACAATATATTTGAAGTCTATAGACTTTAGATTCAGTGTCATTTTCACAAGAAGTTGGCAAATTGTCAATGCCACATGATAAAGAAGATGACTTATTAAATTGGATAGATATTTCTCGAGTTTTTTCATATTTTACATTTTTTTTGTCGTAATATATGGCTACTTACTAAGTCAAATTTTCATCAATAAAGCGCCACATTTATTCTCAAACGAAAAAATAGTATGCACATCAAAAATTGATTTTCCAATTTATTTGTTAAAAACTATGTATTTCTTCCTTTAGATTATATTTTATATGTTAACTAGACCGGAAAATAATTTTTATGAAATTAAAACAAATAATTTTAAGCTATATATTTGAAGTCTATAGATTTAGTGTCGTTTTCCCAAGTAGTTGGCAAATTTTTATTGTAATACCATATGAAAAAGAAGATAGCTTATGATCAAATTGTAAAGATATTTTTTTGGGTTTTTACAGTTTTCTTATCGAAATATATGGCTAATTACTAAGTCAAATTATCATCAATAAAGCGCCACATTTGTTTTCGAGCAAAAAATAGTATGAACAGCAAAAATTGATTTTCCACCTTATTGTTAAAAAACATATAGGTATTAACTACACTGGAAAATTGTATTTTCTTTTAATAAAAGTACGATATTACTTTTCGGTTCAACTATTGTAATATGCCATACCTGAATATCTATTTTTCTCCATTTCTAAATATGTATTACCTGTGTACTTGTGTTGTTGCTATATTTCCATTTTTTATGTCTACGGAATAAATGTTTCTATGTTTTTTATAAAATGAATATTCAACCGATCCAAATATGAAATATTTAAATTAACGCATATATTAAATAAATTGAAACATTCTGCATATTTATTATAAACGAAAATAATAAACAAAAAATATTTCATTCATTTTTACACGCGATTACTCGATTTATAAGCAAATTTCTATCTAATGTTTTGTTATGTTTCAAATTACACCAAGAAAATACAATTTTCTACTTTAAAAAAATATATTTTATACCTACGAAAGTGCAATAACTTTATTTTAAAATATAATTTAATCACGTTTGCAAACTGTATTAATTATGCCAATTGATTGGTTTGATCTACATATAATTAACAAATGTTGGTCATTTCTCATAAATTACGACCGTGCGCTGTTAAATGAATAATTTTCATTTATCAGCAATGTTAGAGTATATATACCTAAATAGATTTGCCATTTGATCGCATTTAAATGTAGGCATATCAATTAGTTTAATCGATTAATGCAAATTGAATAATTTCTAGTGTATTATTTTACACGCAACAGTATCTTCCATGTAGAGTATTACCAACAAGTGACAGTCAGTTCAATATAAAACGCTACTGTAAATAATGAAAAGAATTTTGTACAATTGGTTTAAATAGAATCATACGAAATTAGTCGACAATGTATGCAATTATCAAATATAATGATAGCAATAATTTAATATTCAATTAAAATATAATATTTTGTAATGTATCATTTTTCATTGAATTTCAGTATTTTTTAATGTATTTTTTTCATGAATTTTAATGATATTCAGTGTCTTTTAGTGTTTTTTCTATAAATTTCACTGAATTTCAGTGTTTTTTAGTGTCTTTTTTCATGAATTGCAATGTTTTTAGTGTTTTTTTCCATGAATCTCGCTGAATTTCAGTATTTTTAGCGTTTTTTCTATGAATTTCACTGACTTTCAGTGTTTTTGGGTTTTTCCATGAATTTCAATATTTTTAGTGTTGAATAAATTCTAATTAAATGTTTAGTTATTGTCGTTAGCTTAATACTTATTGTAAACAACAGAGTTCCAGATTTAACAAAAAATCTAAAGTTGTGTATTTAAATTTATATAAAACTTCCGTAAGAAGAATACAGATACTTTTAAAACAAAATACCTTTGTATTAAAATATTCGCAGTATGCTCCGTTTAAATTCAAAATTATAACAATGTTTTTGTCATTGCTAAAACAGACATATTTATTTATTCTAACAACTTTTCATTACTTTCATTTAAAGAAATTATTAGAAACAATTTTTCCTTCATGGTTTAATATCAATAAATGTGTCATTGTATCAGTGTTATGTCACTAAATCTATTCTGAAGTACAACAACGAGTTTCAAAAGAAAATTTAATAATTTTGTCCAAAAAGAATCTTTTTAAAAAGTCTTAAAAATATAACAGCTTTCTAATGAATAACAAAAAAAA